>FIZV01022736.1:0-10646 GCA_900050545.1 Trionymus perrisii | reverse complement strand
TTCCTATTTTTAAAAGTTTTTTTTAGTTTTTTAATTTTTTTTTTTTTTTTTTTTTTTTTTTGAATTGAGGAGGTTTTTAAAGCATAACTTGAAATGTAGTTGGGGATAAATTAAAAAATTGGAAATTCACGTGAAAAGGAACGACCTCATTGTAATCGAATAAAATAAATTAAAATAGGCAAATACGTAGGCACCACTTAAAATCCAATTAGAGGGAACAAAAATTTTCACAAAAAAAAAACCTCAAGAATGGGAACAAAAAAAAATCGAAAATAAAAACTACCTTGATCCTTTGTACCTACAGGCCAAAAATGTTGATTGAAAGACAAATAGGTACCTATCAAACGGGAAAAAAGTTGTTGTACCCCATCATCGCAATAATTATCTGCCTTTTAGACATAATATCAGCGTGATTTGTCACGTAATTTTTTGTATAGGCTACGTTAGTAGTATATCATATTTCGTTATTAAGGACTGTACCGTATTTACGCTGTAATTGAGCGAATTTAAACATCCCATGAAGGTATACTTACTTATTATGGTTAAATGAGCAAAATTTTATGCGTTGCTGGTTAGACATTTTCAAGCTTTTATAATGAAAAAATTATTTGCATAAAAAAGACGCTTTTGAATTTTAAAAAGATTACCTTCGTATTCATTTATTCAAATTTCTATTTTTAGCTTATCTTTTAGACTAACAGGGGTATAATTTTTTACAAGTGTATACCTATATTTTGTACGATGCCTGCATATTTTTTAGAAGCATTTCGTCGGTACACAAAAAAACATTGTTTTAAAAAAACAAATTTCCTGCCTTTATTGATAAATATGCAGATTTTATTTATTAATTTTCTATTCTGAGGTCGTTGGTATTTGGTACTTACCTACCAAAAATAATGTTCTTTTTTTTCTAGGAAAAAAACTTATATCTTAGATCGTGACGGGTCTCCCTTGTTGGTGCAGTTAGCATTATGGGCACCAAAAGGCAATGGTTTCGCCTATGTATCGTTCAACGATATTTATTACAAACCATCTGCGAATAGTCAGCAAGTTTATCGTATTACTAACACTGGTAATCAAACAATCGTATTTAATGGAATATGCGATTGGGTTTACGAAGGTGAGTTTTTTTTTTTTTTTTCAAAAGATAATAGAAAAGTTAAATTTCAATACCAATTTAATTACGTTGAAATTTATTTTTTTAGAGGAAATAATGAGCGATACCAAAGCAATGTGGTTTTCACCGGATGGAAGTAGATTGGCATATGCGTCTTTTAATGATGAAGAGGTTGATGTAATGACCATTCCGTACTATGGCGAACCTGGAGCGTTAACTTTCCAATATCCTCAAAGTCTGGATTTGAGATACCCAAAGGTGTGTTTCTACATCTTATCGAAAAATAAATTGTGTAGACGTGTTAGAATAAAGGTAGGTACTAATCTTACCTTTTCGTGGATTGCAGGCAGGTAGAAGAAATCCTACATTTTCGTTACGAGTGGTCAAACTTGAAATAACTAATGGAAGATTAGAAGATTCAAAAACATTACCTTTATTACCATCTCCGAAGTAATTTTTGTTCAAGTTAAAAAATTTTTGGTATCTACCTACTTATGAAAAATAATACCTATTTTTTCACGTTATTTAGAGAACCTATATTAAATACTGTTACATGGATCTCAAACGATTTAATATCTGCTTGTGTGATGAATCGAGTTCAGAATCAAGCTACCATATTTTCCTGCGATGCGGAAAGTTCAAAATGTGAACAGGTTTGTGTGTATTAGTTCAGTCGCCAATTGAAAAAGAAATGTTTTATTTACGTATGATCAAAAGGTTAAAAGTAATTTTATGAATTATTCGTAATTTAGAAAATATTCTTTAGAAAATGTTCAAGCCCCCTTTTTTCCGAGGAGTACTCGCTTTTCCCAAAACTTTCTTATCTTTCTATCTAAGGCATCAATTGGAAAAATTTTCAAACAAAAGTTGTTGATATAGATTTCTGAAATAATTTTGTCTATTACAAAAATTTTGATTAGACCCCTTCCTCTCGTCCATTTTCGTATAATAAATATGAAGATCAAATTATGATTTTTATACGTATGCATTATGCCGAATTTGAGGGGAGAAAAGGGCCCAATCGAAATATTCGTAATGACTAAATCTACAACTTTTATTTGAAAATTTTTTCAATTGAGGCATTAGGAATAGAGATAGGAATATTTTTGAGGAAGGAGGTGGGCCTCAAGAAAAATATGGCTTAAAAAAATGAAACTAGAGCTCATGCTCATTTGAAAAAAAAAGTCACTTCAAAGTTTAAACCTTTCGATCACATGAAACTTTCATTTGGGGTGCACGATATTCCAATTTTTAATTTTTTTTTTTTTATAATATACCTATACATACGAGTACATAGCATAATGAAAATATGTTTGTTTTTAGATGCTCGAATTAAGTAGCAATAAAGGCTGGGTTGAATTTAGTTCGCCATTTTTCTCATCAGACGGTAAAAAAATGTTATTTATTAAATCCCAAGATCAAGGTGGTGATCTTGGTTCGTACCGACATATCGTACTATTTGACCGAAATACTCGGGAAATTTTATCCTTGACCAGTGGAAAATTTACTGTTGTTGAAATCTTGGCATGGAACGAAAATAAAAACGAAATGTAAGAGTACACACTACCTAAGTTGACATTTTTATGGATGTTATTCGAATATACGAGTATCAACAACTTCGTATTTGATTTTTAGATATTTTTTGGCGACCGTGGAAAACAAGCCCATCCATCAACATTTATTTATGGTGAAAGATTCTGGAACCGATTCCCAAAAACCGAAGTGTTTGTCGTGTCAAAGTGAAGATCAAGAAGATTGCACTTTTGCAAGCGTTATATATAGTACGAAACAATCCTATCGTGTTCAAACCTGTAGTGGTCCTGGTGTCCCTAAAAGTGCTGTTTACGATCAAGTTCGTAATTCTGCCATTTTCTGCGATTTATGCAAAAAATTTGTTCATCTATTTTATTCGAAATTTTGTTATAATTCAGGAAAACAAATTAGTATTCTTGTGGGAAAGTAATCAACGATTGAGAAAATTATTAGAAAATGCCACGTTGCCAAAAATAGAATTTTTACAAGTTCCAGTAGCTGATGGAATGGAAGCGCAAGTAAAATTATTATTGCCTGTGAATTTGGACCGTTCTGGCAATAAAAAGTATCCACTTCTAGTCAATGTGTAAGTGTGTACTATAATTATTTAGATTGATAATTTATTATTATAACTATTTACCTATTTGTTGGAACGGCATAATGGGTATTTCTTATTTACTTCCAGTTATGGTGGCCCAAATTCAAATCAAGTTTATGAACGTTATAAGATCAGCTGGGAGACATATTTTTCTATAAATAACGACGCGGTTATTGCGTTTATAGACGGCAGAGGTTCCGGTCTCAAAGGAGACAATATGCTATTTTCTAATTATAGAAAATTAGGATCGACTGAAATTACTGATCAAGTCAACGTTACCAAGTAAATATTTGATACTTTTCTAGAAATTTTAATAGGTATTCGTAATTGTCCATAACTAATACGATTTCATATTCTGCAGCTATCTTCAAAATAAATATCCATTCATAGATCGCAAAAGAGCAGCTATATGGGGTTCGAGCTATGGAGGATATGCCGCTGGAATGGCTTTAGCATCTGATCCACGGAATGTCTTCAAATGTGGAGCATCTGTATCTCCTGTGACTGATTGGATTTATTATGGTAAGTTGACACCACTTCAAACTTGCGAACCAATGTTGAATATGTGGACAGTCTATAGTTGAATCATATTTTAAACATCTTTGCCTATTTCCATTCAGATTCAATGTATACTGAGAGGTACATGGGTCTTCCAACTGAAAGCGATAACAAAATAGGATATGCGGCCAGTTCTTTAATAAATAGGTCCAAAAATTTAGCGAATAAATTATATTTATTAGTTCACGGGACGTTGGACGACAATGTTCATTATCAACAATCCATGATGCTGTCTAGAACTCTAGAATTACATGACATTTTATTTAAACAACAGGTAAATTCACCATTGAATGGTTTGTAATTTTATATCAGATCGTCATAGTTTACTTATTCATCTGTTCATTTGAAAAATTGAAACGTATATGAAAAATCAAAAATGTTAATCTGCCTACAAAAGTCAGTTAGGCAACTTATAAGTTACAAATTTATAATGTTATATAAGTTGCCTGCCCAACGCCTTGATCGTCTTGAAATAGAAACTATCTCAATTTGAGGTAAAAAAAAAAAAAATTAAAAAAAAAGATATACTGAATCGATTATACCTATTTGAATTTGATATCGAGAACGAAAGAAATTTTAATTTTCTAATCATATGAAATTTTTGTTTAACTTTTTTTTGATTTGTCGAATCAAATTTTTATCTCGTCGCACTTGCCCAAATTCGTCCAATGAAAATCCTTTCTGAGGGTGTGAATCACGAATCACACCCTCACACACCCCTGCTCGCAATTCTTCTGGTTTCTCTTAAACGAAAAAATGTGTCTTATTAATTTTGACTTCATTTTTACAGACGTATCCTGATGAAGCGCATTCTCTTGCTGCAGTACGTCCTCATTTTTATCACACATTAGAACAGTTTTTAAAAGAGTGTTTTGCGTGAATTTAAAGAAGAAACCAAGCCGAAGTTCCTACTATATGTAGTTAAATATTGTACATTTCTTATACTTACCTTTCCGGTAAACACACTTTTTGCGATTAGCGCGCTGAAATAGCATACACATAACATGCGAAAGCGAAAATAACCGTCTTTTGTAGAGTTACTACGGGAGCGATTCGCACACAGTATGTTTACCGGGGTGCTTGTCATACAGTTATAGCTTGATTTTTTTCGCATTTGCTTGAATTGCATTGCGGTATTATTCAAAATGATTGTTTAATCGACTACACGCATTTCAGCATAAGCATAGTATTTTAGATAAAATAATTCTAATTTCTAAAATAGCGCAGTTTTTAATTTTTTTACCATGATTTAATTAATTATGAAAATGGTCAATCAAATATTAAGTAAATAGCAATCCATTTTTTAACACAATAATTTTTTTAAGAAATGTGCTACTGCGACCTTCAATTTTTTTTTTGATGAAATAATATCTACGAAAACACTTATAGGTAGGTAAGTTACTAGATCTCGAAAATTATAATATAAGGAGTGTGAATGGAATAATGAATAATTTGTATTCATCATTGTACTTTTACCTAAATGAAATAAAGTGGTCGTTGTTTTAGCTGACTTGATTTTAAGATTTTTTACTTCCTGAGTTCCAGCTAGGCCTTTGATCTTGTCTTTGAACAACTCAAGTAATTATTGAACTTTGAAGCTTGATATTGATTTAGCCTTTAGTAACTTTTAGCGAGGCAGAAGAACGAAACGGGAAAAATAGAATTTGCTGTAAAGTATACATAGGTACGTATTAATTTAAGAGAACGATGTAATGCATGGAATAACGATGTTTTTTTACATTTTATTAAAAATTGAATGACTTCGGGAAAATTTTTCATGGAAAATGAGATATTTCAAGATACCCATTAGTATTTACATTATTTACCATAATTCTTCTACTTTTTTTCAAATTAATTTTAATATCTCATTCGAACGGTATAAGGTATTTTTATTCTCTACAAGGTACAAAATTACGTTTCTTGAAAATTTTTCCTAAAGTCGTTCAATTTTTAATTTAAAAAAAAAATCGTTTCGATTTTCGGTTCACGATTCGAGTATGTGGTAACAATGCTAAGAGATGGTGAATTTTAACAACGGTAAGGTGGCTCCACTGAAACAATGAATGAGGGTAAAATTGTAAACAAAAGCCCATAAAAGCCAAAATTTGTATTGAAGTGATAAGAATTTATTCCAATTTTGTAACTTGATAAAACTGAAAAAGTTCGCGAATTTTCGAAAATTACTCAAATAATTATGGTTCAAAACACATAACTAGATGTACTGCCATTCAAGTAAAAGCTCTACAATTCATCACTATTCGTAAACAACCGTTGACAAGTATCCATCAAGATGACTTTCATGGAATTTGCTGGTTGTGCCTTTACGGGATTTGGGCCCGCATTTTCATTATTTTATTGGACAATTATGCACGATCCTATTCGCATTATAATTCTAATCGCGAGTTCGTTCTTTTGGCTGTGTTCTTTGTTACTTTCATCAACCTTATGGTTTTTATTCCCCCTAAAAGAATGGATCTGGCTAGGTGTATTGACATCAATATGTTTCCAGGAATTATTCAGATATTTATTGTATAGAATATTACGCAAATCGGAACAAGGTCTTCGTTTGATCACCGAGCCCAATTCCGCAATTACAACGAGCTCGCATCTCTTATCCTACGTTTCCGGTCTCGGATTTGGTATCGCAAGCGGTGCTTTCTCCCTGGTAAATATTCTAGCAGAACTCAAAGGACCTGGCACGATGGGACTGCGAAATGGGAACGAATATTTTTGTCTATTCTCCGCATTATTTACTATGTGTTTTGTATTTCTGCAAACTTTCTGGAGCGTTATATTTTTTCAAGGATTGGATACGCAGAATCACACTCTTCTGCTGTATGTTATATTTTCGCATGTTTCTGTTTCATGTTCAACTTTACTAAATTCGTACGGATTTAATGCTATTACTATTTTATTTGTGTTCGCTGTTACGATTTTATCCGCTATTATAAGTTATCGAATTGCTGGCGGTGAAGCCAAACGTTTTAGTATCTTATTTAAAATCAAGCGTAATTCTACCGCTAGCATGTAGCATTGGCTGAGCTGGTGGTTTCGTCTTTCAGTATGCCTTAATTTAGTAATTTAATGATAGCTTTACTTCATCGTCCTGATTGCCTGCTGCGTAACATTTGAGATGTCGAAAATTTTATATTGTATGTTTTACGTGTCTGTGTCGAGATTAAAATGTTGGTGTTGTCATTCAATTTGGAGTTTTTCAGAATATTATTGTGTAATGTAGACTGTCTAGCCAACTTTTAATTTCGAAAACATTCCAGAAAAAATTTCTTTCTTTTATACGTTAAATTTATAAACAGAATTAACGCCTGTAATGGGTATGTATTAACCAATAGCTAACTATTCATTTTTTTATACTGCATGTATCATTCTTCTATCGTTCTGATTAACATTAGAGCTATCGAAGATTTTATTTTGTAAGTTTTACGTGTCTGTATAGAAATTGAAATGTTGTGTTGTCACTCAATTTGGAGTTTTACAGAATATTATTGTGTAATGTAGACTGTGCAGCCAACTTTTAATTTCAAAAACATTCCAGAAAAAATTTCGTTCTTTTATGCGTTAAATTTATAAACAGAATTAGGTACGTTTTAATCGATTAACATTAGATAAATTATTTTTCAAATTCCTGTAATGTGTATGTATTAGCCAATAGCTAACTATTCATTTTTTTATACTGGATGCATTATCCTTGTCCATATATAACATATTTTTAATACTTTCCTTAATGTGTTTTTTACATTTTAATACAAATATTTTCGTTTCAGAATTTGTTCGTATTTTATTTCTGTGAAAACGTACATAATTTTTCATGCGCGACCGGCGCGCAATAATGTATTGAAATGATTTCTTTCATAGATCACCTTTTGATAATAAAAATTTAAAAAGCTGGAAAGATGAAGGAAAATTTTCCAATGAAGCTGCCTTATCTCTAAAACAGAATTATTCCTGTGATCACTGAGAAAAAACTGCATTCGAGTTTCTTACTTCCGTTCGATGAAATTTGGGACGTATAGCCATCGTGTAGCTAAGTACGCAACGCTGCATGTTAATATTTCGAAAGTGAGTTCTACAGTTCCCCAGAATTCCCTTCTACACCAACTGTGCACGAACGACAAGTGTTTACACACGCGCACAAGAGCACACAGCTACACAAACACAATTCATAGCATAGCTGTGCTTTGTGGTGGTTGAGAAGGGAGTGATAGCATTTTAGTATTTATAAGTATTTTAGCCACCATTTCAGTCTATTCTATTTCAGTATAACGACGGTGTTGTTACCATTAGAGTTGCAGATTCTGTATCCCGTATTTTCGTGATTTCTCGTTTCTTGCAGCGGGTGAGTACTTTACCTTTCTTTTTACTCATTTTTTAATTAAACTAGTAATTGTGTAATAAGGTGGTAGGATTTCATACTGATTGTATTGAATTCGAAAACGTCAATCTTTTGTCGAACAGGAACAAATGCTGTAGCAGCACTGTGATTGAAAATTGCTTCAAATCGAGAAATTTGTTTATTCTATTGCACCTGCTTTCTATAGTTTCAATCAGTTACAATTGTAAAATTTCATATATCATGGTCGTTTTTTTCAACCATTTCCGTTATCACTTTTCCTTCTATTTCTTACCATTTTGTTGGAATAAGTGAAAAATTGAACATGTTTGATTTCGTATTTTCAATTTTTCATAACTATCTCATCCGTTGAAAAATACTTACTGGCTAAAAATTTATTTTTGGTGATGTCTTAGGAAGATGGAACTTAGGAAGATGGAACTTTCCTGGAAAAAGGGAAAATCTCCATCACAGTTTCTTTTGCCCCTTCGCTTTTTTCCATTACGTCATATAAGGAAAGTTCAATTTCGCCAGTCGCAACCACCATGAACTGTATGTACCTGTGAAACTGTAATGACGTCAATGGGTACCCTAACGAACGGAATAATTCTGTATACTTACACATCTTCATCTCCACCCTCGTTCGTTCGTCTTTCGTCTTTCTTTAAAGAGGTTAGAGAACTGCTTTAGAACGTATTCTCTATTCTATGTTGTGTAGAAAAAAATTATGAAATTTTGATAGAAAGTAAGTAGGTGTTGTCAATATTTCAACCCTTATTTTTTGTGAAATAGATAAATTACTAATTAAGGTGCGATGAATAGGTTATCTAGGTAGTAGGTAGCTGGTACTTGATAGCATTGTAAAATAATGTATGTATCAAATGCGGCATTTCTTTCAGTACCTAGGTATTTTATTTATTCAAATTTCATTCAATCGTCGTCCTGAAATATAGTTTCTATCGTTTGTTTTTTTATTTTATTACAATCCGTACGTGTCAAGGTACCATTTTATTGCATTGATTCGTGCTTCGAGCTATATTTCTGAATTAGTAATATGCAATCCCGCTGGCGAACTGCAAACTAATTGTATTCTGCACGTTAATTTCACGTGACAATCTTTGTAGAAAAGTGTCTCGAAAACACGTCCTCGAAACAGGTTTTGTAGTATTTATTCTAAAATACGTTCCATCAGGGACTCATTAGCATACGCCCAAGATGTGCATATTTACCTTTCGCTGGGTTTAATTTTTCTTGTCGAATTAGTTGAACGGTGACATTCCTAACTATAGGTAGGTAACGGAAAGATTCCAAGGAGGAATTTTCTTGATTGCAAATTGTAATTTCAAATAATACAGAGTTCATTTAACTGATCGGTTGCAGCGAATTTACGAGCCTAATAAAATGGAAATGAGAAGTGAAGAATTATTTCCAGTCATGTACAAATTTTGGGGAAAGCAAAACGAAGTTGAAGACTCGCTTGACCTGGGCGAAAACGCTTTCGAGAACGAAGTATGTATGATTTTTACATTTTAATAGAGTACTTTAAATTCTTGGACATTTACAAAAAGAGGATTTATCATTGGTTAATATACCTACCTATCTACTCCTACACTTGTAAGCTTCGATATAAGGCTTTAATTGCTAATGAGGTAATTTGTTTGAAATACCTACTTTGATATATAAATTAATTCACATGTCGATAAACGTTAATGTTTTTCCGATCCTTATAAATCAATTCTTCAATTAAGATGCCTTATTCCAATTCGTGCATCTGAAGATGGTGAACGTTCGATTATTCGAATTGAATATAAGATTCAGAGCTTTTTTCGAGTTTTAATTTACTTTGTTTTTTAATTATTTTTTTTTTTATTTAAAAAAAAAAAAAGTAAAAATGTTTTTCAAAACTGTTATTTCGCGAGTGAAATGTGTGAAAATTTCGCAAATTTTTAGTTTTAATAATTGCGAACAAAATTTTCCTGGGGTAAGGAGTTTTATGATTTGAAATTTCAAAAAATTATTGAACAATTATTTGGTATGCAATCATGCTTTCACAATATTGAATTTAATAAAAAATTTGCTTTTGGTTTATCATTTATCAAACTCATCCTCGCTAATGATACTTGGATAAATATATTTTTTTTAACAAGATGCCAATATTATTCGCTTTGCTATTTTTACATGACATGAGATTGTCATGCTGATTGCTGATGAATGCCTTATTATGGATAAAAGGTCGAGATATGATTACTTTTGAAATTTAAATGACAAAGTTTATTGAAACATGGCCGGCAATTTAGCGGTAGCTGGGGTGCTCGTGTTCGATCTAATCTCTGGGAAACTCCGGAAATGCAAACATAGAATGCACTCTGAATAAAAAAATAATAATTATATCATTTTTTTGAAAAATAAATACCCCCTTAATTTTTTTTTTTTTTTTTTTTTTTTAAAAAAAAAAATCTCAACTTTTTTTTTGAAAAAAAAAATTTTTTTTT
>FIZV01022699.1:0-11997 GCA_900050545.1 Trionymus perrisii | reverse complement strand
AAATCTGAGGACCGGCAAACATGCATACACATGTGTAGTTTGGGTAGTAGCATTGGTGGTTTGAAGGGAGTGCACTGGTCCCAGAACACCCTGTATCTACAATTGTGGGAAAATCATCAATTTACCGCTCTCCTATGGACACCAGTCCTCTAACATGGTGAATTTCTGGCTCCTATCGTATTCAGCAAAGGTATCCTCAACGTTTAAACGATAATTAACTGCGATAATTTTTTTCGCTTGTTTATCGCCATTTGCGGCGGTCAGTTTAATTATTCATCATTCGTTAGCGTGTTTTCCCGACTATAATGGCAGTTTCGCTTTCGCCTTTTAAAAATTCAACGCATCTTTCCAAAGCAACAGACCAACAGTTACAAGCTTTGAGAGCACGATACTCGATTATAAGCAGTCGTTACAGGCATTAAAAGCTCGTACACCTTTATAGATAGAGCAACTTGAGGAAAAAAATTTCTGACAAATACTTGGCAGATGATGCAGGTGAGTTGAATGCAAAACTGCACCGTAATCAGACCCAATTACCAGTAATCAGTAAGTATGAGTATAATGAATGATGTTAATTTAAAAAAAAAAAATGCTTATGAATTAGTTGTTAGTAAAAGTGATAAGTGGACATGAGGGAAACTTGCCAGTATACGAACCACGGACGGTCAAATGAACCACGTGCTTATCATGGCCTCGTTCGTTTTCAACCGTCAGGTAATAATTTCGCGAATCCGGATGGTCTACGTCGTTCACAGTGAATCGTGCTTCGTAACAGTCTTCTCTGCCCTCCTGTAAAGTAAACAAATGCAAGCAAATTATAATTGAGAATTTTTTTTAATAAATAATATTTCAATGACTTTCAATCTACTCCTACAGGACATAGAAATCACCTAAGTAGGCCGAATTGCTCCTATTACGAGATGGGCCTAAGTACAAATCCACATTTTTTTCATTTCGAGCGAAACAAGTGCGCAAATGAAAGAATTTTTTTTTTTTTAATTTCTAGGTGAAACAACAAAGGATATTTTTTTAGTTTGAATTTGAAGTCTGTTTTTTGAAGAAATTAAAAAAAAAAAATAGTTTACGTCGAAAATTAATTTTTCCACAAATGAAGGTTTTTTGAAGAAATTAAAAAAAAATACTTAGTTTACGTAGAAAATTAATTTTTCAACAAATGAAGTGATTAGTTTTTTCCTACATTTTTTTGAATAAAAAATATGAAAAATTTGTGTTTAAGAAAAATTTTAAAAGCTGAGTATTTTTTTTTTTTAATTTTGGGAAATTAAAAAAAAATTATTCCAATGAAATTACAAAAATTCATAAATGAACAAATTTTCAACATGATTAAAAAAAAGTTGAATGAATTTTCGTAAGTTGCGAATGAAAAAGTTATAAAAAATTTTAATCGATTTAAAAAATCGTCATTGAAATTTTTTTGAGAAATTTGTGTTTGGAAAAAAAATTAAAAAATTGAGCAAAATGCTAAAAAATAAACATTTTTGTTTGAATAAAATTTGAAAAATTGTTTTACTCTAATCTTTTAATGAATTGTTGGAATTTTTTTCATCTTAATTATTTTAATATTTTGGTCACAAAAACATTTGAACAAAGTGGTACTTGGAACTTTTTTTTTTCAAATTTTGTTCCAATAAAATTAGGCAAATTCGTTAGTGAACTGAAAAATTCAAGTTTGATCAAAATTTAAGATACAAAAATCAAGAAATTTTATTAAAAACTTCAGAAATTTTTTTTTTTTTCAAATTTTATTCTCATCAAATTTTTTAAATAGATATTGTGTCGAATTAAAATTTCAAAAATTGTTTTTCCTGCACTTTTTCAATGAAATTGTTTGAAATTAATTTTGAACACAATGTTGAAGAATTTTCTTTTGAAAAGACTTTTGTGAGGTTGAAATTTTTTTCAATTTTGAAGCTTGAAAGTAACATTTTAAATTTCTGTTTTGAAAAATTGTTTTATTTTCCAAAGTTTTTAATAAAATGGTGGGAATTTTCTTCAACTCGAATTTTCTCATTGGGACTAAACACAATTTGGTAATTATTCTATAAAATGCAGGCATTTTTTGACCTTTTTTTTAAAAGTATATTTTTGTTCCGAAAAAATAGCTTTAAAAGCGTTGACAAAATTTCTGAAGGGCTGGAGTAAAGTTTGAAAAATTGTTATTTTCTGGAGTTTTTCAATGAAATTCTTTTCCAAAAAAAAATTGAAAAATTTACATTTGACTAAAATTCTCTTTTCAAAAATTTTACTCATAACTTAGAAAGACAAAATTTTGAAAATTTAACTTCAACACAAATTTTTCAAAAATTTTCCAAGCACAATTAATAAGTATTCAGTTCACCCGAATTTTTCAAAAAATTTTCAAGCTCAATTCTTTCAAAATTAATCTCACATGAATTTTTCAGAAATGCAATTTATTCAACTTAAATTTTGACCAAACATAAATTTTTGTGGCCACGTAAATTTTAACCTGTTCCTACTTGATTTTTTTTTTCAATTTTTGCTTCAAGATAGGGAATTTGAAAAATTGATTTGTGTACTAAATACCAATTTTGATCAAGTCAAAAAAAGTCGACAAAATTCCAAAAAAATTGTGTTAAAATTTTGCAGCTTGAATTTTTTTTCAAGTATTGGAATAAAATTTTAAAAATTTGTATTTTTCAAAATTAAAAAAAAAAAGTTGATTAAAATTCTGTTTGGACAAAATACTGAAAAATTTTGTGCATAAGAAGAATTTTAAAGGCTCAAATAATTTTTTTAAAAATTCGATCATAAAAACAAAATGAAATTTTTGTTATAACAAAGTTTGAAAAATTTATGAGTAGGCAAAACATTGAAAAATTCGAAGTGTAATAAAAATCCTTACCGTAGTTTTAAAAAATTCATGCTTGAATGAAAATTGAAAAAAATTTAAACGAATATTGAGGTGAGACGACATTGAAGTAGAACGTGTGTGAAAATGTTGAAGAATTTTTCAAAAGTGAAGAAAATCGAATTACCTATTTGGTTTCAGACTAATTGTGCATGTTTTGTATTTGCTCAAAAAATGGGGCGGTTTTTTTATGGAGGGGGGGGGAGAAGTCGAACTGAAAAATTCTGAATAGCGTAAGAGCTCTCCAGAAAACTTGGAAATTATATTTTCAACTGCATAGTCTTCTGCAAAGTGCCATATTCTTCTGCAATTTGGAATATTCGAGGTCAAATTCAAGGTCGTTTTGGTGGTGGGAAAATTTGAAAAAAATTTATAACACTGATCTCGAGTGCCTCTACCTTCATGCCCAGTTTTGAGAGAAACAGTTGAGAACTTCCCAAAATGACATTTTATTTACCAAACTATCTATTTAGATTTCCCAGCCCAGCCCAGCCCCTCCGAAGGGTATAAAAAAAATCGCTCGCGAGCTCAAAAATTATCATTCAACTACACAAATTGGAAATTATGTTTTTTTTTTTCAAATCCGGTTAATGGCCGAAAACCCCTTCTTATCGCATTAAAACCTTCAATTTTTGTCTAAAATTTATCCATTTTCAATTTTTTTTTTCATTTTTACCAGTTCGTATAGACATTTGAAGAGTACATCTACGTATTGTAATTATCAACGACGTGACAGTAATTTATGAATATTCGACTAATAATTCCAAAATGGTGACAATTTTCTACCCCAAGTCGGGTAGATAGATGCTCTTTGGGGGCCACTGAATGATGACGGATTGTAATAATTACACATGGAATCGGAATGGTTTTCCAATAGCTACATTAAAATGTATATATTTTAACAGGATAAATTATTAAAACAAGGGCAACCTCGGGAGCTGTTGGTTTTTAGTTGGGTAAATTAGCATACGTCAGCGACGATAATGTACCAGACGTCAAACACGACATGACCTTTCATTAAGCAACATTTCAGATAATTCAGAAGGGAAAAATCACGCTAAACAAAAGCACTCTTATCAAAATATACACTACGAGGAGCATCGATGTAAAAAAATTCCTAATTAAGGTACTCATTAGATGCGGAGACTTGTCTTCGAAGAGCATTCACCAGAAGGAGAAAAAAAACCAAACCGTCGAATAAGAACGAGGAAATCTACAGAATGGAAACCTTCTTCGATGCAAATTTTCTAAATCAATGACAAAGTAAATAAACAGGCGAAGATTTGCAAATGAATTCTTTTTTATATTTTTGACCTGTTTGAACGAGCATTGGCAGAGGAAACAATACGAGAAACGTTGGCAAAAGACGAGTAAAAAAATCCCACTCCGACGATAAATGTTCTCTCGAATTAAATTTTCAAATGAATGCGGAAGTTAGATAGAACAAAATGGGGAAAAAATATTAACGAAAAATTCACCCGAGTTTGAACGTTTGATTGTAGTATAGGTTTAGGTACGTAACGTACTAGAGGACTCGATGAGAAAAAAAGATACCAAGAGTGGGTGTTTTTTTCCATTATTTGTATTTCCCTATTTTGTATTTTTTTTTTTCAAATTTATATTTTATTGTATAATACGGGGTAGCAATCGATAAATGAATTTTCTATGATGATGACATTCGTATTATTGGCGACGGCCGATTGTTTTATATCGTCGAGTTTAGCGCGTGAATATTTTATACGATGAACTTTCAAAACTAATATGGCTTTTGACATTTACGTAAGTGTATCGTTTATGTATGGAAAAAAATTCCCAGCTCGGGTATGCCAATTCGATGTAATTTAGCGTTATATCTGCGGGCCTTTTTTTTCCTATACACGGTATCGAGGATCGTTTAATGCTCTCGTCGTTTTAGCTTTTAATACGATATCAATCGTTAAGCTAATTGTTTTTTCATCGTCGAATTTGATTAATTATGCTAAACTACCTTCGAGTCCCCAACCATGCTCTCGACTTTGGAAATTTTTCAAAAAAAAAATATTTCGAACCATATACCGATTTACAACCCGTCAAATCCGTCAGTTAAAAGTTTACAATTTTAGCGAATATTGTAATCCTTAAACAAGTACTTGGGAAAGCTTCAACTTGGCAATTCAGCGCCTAGAAGAGGTGATTGCGGCGAAGAAAAATATCGACGCCGGCGTCTAAGTCGGTCTCGGTGACACCTGCGTTTAATCCGAATTTAATACGAGAATACATTATAATAAAATACCTGTTTAAGTTCTTCTGCTTTATAACGACCTACGCCTGCTCCGGCCTCCAGTTGTAAACTACCCCATTCCCAGGCCGTACGTCTTGGACGAGGATCCGCGCAGACCACCAGCCTTAATATAGCGATTTCGCCTCGTTGAACCACAACTTCTTGTCGTTCTGAATGTTTCAACACTTGCGGCGCACCTGTAATTTAATGGACGAAATTTTTACTCGTTAGTGTGGCGTGAGAGTGTCGTTATATCGTTAGAGGTAGATATAGATACGCTATAGGCTGAAAGTGAGCAACTGAGCAGTGTACAATTAGTCAAGATCATGACGACCACGATGCGACAACGATGTGCTTCCAGTGGGTTATTTTCTTAAACGAGTTAATTCGCTTGGGTTAACAATATCGAGCGTAATGGGTACGACAAACCGAGATCATTTTCAGTGGTATTGTTTAGATACCGAAGTCAAATAGGCTGCGAAAAAAGCTCCCTGGTTAAGAGATTATTTTCTTAGAAATTTTATAAGTTTCATTCGAATTTACAATTTTCAGAATTTTGAATACAAATTAAAAATAATTTTTATAGAATTTCAGAAAATGTACACAGCTTTTCAAAATTTTTTCACAAAATTTCAGAAACTTCCCTCAACGTCTAAGAAAACTTTCTGAAAATAAAAAAAAAATGATAAAAATTCAGAAAATTTGTATTTAATTTGTAGAAATTTAATCATGGAATAGAAAAAAAATTTCCATATAAGTTCAAAAAATCTCTCCAAATTTTTCAAAAAATTTTCACAAAATATTCGAGAAACTTTTCTCAAAAACTGTTGAGACTTTTTTCGCAAAATTTTCCTAAAATCTCGGAAATTTGTTCACTGCTTTTCAGATGATTTTTCAAAAAAAGGTACCTACACCTCTCCCCTTATAAATTCAGAATATTTACCATGACATTAACATCTCAAAATTTATTTCGGGAAATTTTTTAAAAAAAAACCTTTAAAAAAAATAGAGAGAAAAATCCATAAATTTACCACAAAATATTTAAAAAAATTGTTTACAAAATCTCTGCAAATTTTGCAAAGAATTTTGCAGAATTTTCTACATGATTTTTAGAACTTTTTTCGCTGAATTTTGGCACTTTCACTAAAGTATGTATCTCGAGAAAGTTTTGAAAAATTTTCCACAAAATCTCAGAAAAAAAATCGCAGATCTTCAGATAATTCTATATTAACCGTCCTTCCCCCCTCCTCAACCAAATGAGAAGAATTTAGAATATTTACTGTCACAAAATTTCGAAAAATATAATACATCTTTTTTTTTTTTTAAGTGAAAGAACATCAGAAAATTCAACAGAATCTCCAATTTTTTTTCTCACAAAATCACAGATAATTTTTCAAGAAATTTCAGAAAAAAAAACACAGAATTTAGGAAATTGTTCTACAAAACTCCCAAAATATTTCAGAAAAAATGTCACAGAATTTAGGAATTTTTCTACAAAATTCCCAAAATTATCTCAAAACATTTTTCACAGTTTTTCACATGATTTCATGAAAAAATTTTCAAAACAATTTCGAAACATTCTCGGCGCATTATATCGAAAAATTTTCCAAAGCATGATAATTTTTTAAAGAATTCTTCATACGAGCAGAAATTTTTTCAAAGATTTCCAGATAATTTTCCACAACCTCTCCCCAATGTGAAAAATGTTGAATATTAACAGAAAGGAAAAAATTCAGAAAATTCACCACAGCATCTTAAAAATATTTTTGAAAATTTTTCCACAGGCTTTAGGAATCTTTATCTCTCCCCCTCCCTACCATGAAAGAATTCTGAAAATTTACTATTCTATATCTAAAATAATTATTAAAAACTCAGTGATTTTATGCCACAATTGAAAGACATGGTGGAAAGAGAGACTCTATGCCCGGAGGCCCTTTTTCCATAAAATGGTGTATCGAACTTCTCCAAGTCTTGGGTACATGTACACATACAATTACTTCATCATCTTGCTCCTAGAGCGCGCTACGAGACGATATTCAAAGCTACCCCCTGTTGTTTCCTACTACTGGCCACCCCACTTAAGCTGTTCTCTTAGCTGATGCGTTATCGAAGTTATCAAAGTTGTCGAAGTTGAATATTAATTATTCGGATTTACTAATGCGATCTCGTTTTAATTAGTTTTGCAAATGACAAG
Organism: Trionymus perrisii; assembly: GCA_900050545.1. NCBI lineage: Eukaryota > Metazoa > Arthropoda > Insecta > Hemiptera > Pseudococcidae > Trionymus > Trionymus perrisii. The sequence continues at coordinate 4,653 of FIZV01022699.1, read as the reverse complement.
TCTTTTCGATGTGAAGAATAATCATACTGGTGAAGGTGCCGAAAACTAATAATTTCGCAGTGTAATTTTTATTTTTTCACATATTTTCGAAAGTTTTGGTAGGTAGGTAGTAGGTACGTAATACAATAAAAATAATTTGTAGGATCAAATTTTTCCAAAAATTGCAATCCTACAGTTGTGGGGTTTATTTTTCAAAAAATTGGAATCCTAAAGTTGTAGGGTATAATTTTACCAACAATTGAAATGCTACAGTTGTAAGATTTAATTTTTCCAAAAATTGAAATGCTACAGTTGTAGGATTTAATTTTTTCAAAAATTGCAATCCTACAGTTGTAGGATTTAATTTTTCCAAAAATTGAAATGCTACAGTTGTAGGATTTATTTTTCAAAAAATTGCAATCCTACAGTTGTAGGATCCAATTTTTCCAAAAATTGGAATCCTAAAGTTGTAGGGTATAATTTTACCAACAATTGAAATACTACAGTTGTAAGATTTAATTTTTCCACAAATTTAAATCCTACAGTTGTAGGATTTATTTTTCTCAAAATTGCAATCCTACAGTTGTAGGATTTATTTTTCTCAAAATTGCAATCCTACAGTTGTAGGATTTATTTTTCTCAAAATTGCAATCCTACAGTTGTAGGATTTCTTTTTCTCAAAATTGCAATCCTACAGTAGGTATGTAAGATTAAATTTTTCCAAAAATTGAAATCCTACAGTTGTAGGATTTATTTTTCAAAAAATTGAAATCCTACAGTTGTAGGATTCACTTTTTCAAAAATTTGCAATCCTACAGTTGTAGGATTCAATTTTTCCAAAAATTGAAATCCTACAGTTGTAGGATCTATTTTTCAAAAAATTGCAATCTTACAATTTTCAAAGATTCCGTCAAGAAATCTCGAGTAAAATCAGAAAATTTCAGAAAATTTTTCATTGAACCCCTAAAGAAAATGTCCACAAAACTTGAGAGATTTTATCTAATAATTTCAGAAAATTATTCACAAGATCTCTGAAAATTATTTATCTTGGAACATTTTATAGTTTCACAGCTTTTCAGATAACTTACTACGAAATCCTCCCCCCCCCTCCCCAACAAAAAAATCAGAACAACGTTAATAAATCTCCGAAATTTTTTCAACTATTTTCAGAGATATTTTCTCACTATTTCAGTTCAAAACATTTTCTATTATATCTCAAAAAAAAACCATACAATTTTCTTCTTTAATATTGTAGAAAATTTCTTAGCTAGGTATAAAATCTCAAAAAAATATATACATATTTCAAAAAATTTCGAAAAATCTGAGAGAAACTGCATTTCTTCTTTTTTTTGATTTCTCGCGAACTCTCAGGGATTAGATGACAGTGAAAAAAAAGAAATAATTATAATCTCGCATTAAAATTAAGTACTATCGATAAAAATAATCTCGGTTTGTTTTTCAAGTCAATAACAAACCCTTTTCCTCTTTCTCTCAACATTACCTCAAATCTGTTACCAACTGTGATTTTAGCATGCAAATCTCGTCCTTCGATAATACGAAAAAGTGATAAATTCTTATTAAAAACTTATTCTATGGGACTTTTTAAAGCAGAAAACGCAGAAAAAAAAAACACAAAAAAGCACACAGCCCGCGTAATTGCGAAAACTTTCTCAATAAGAACGTCGGATACGGAAGAAACGCGGTCTCCATTGTTGATACAAAATTCTCTCCAGAGAAGGTACGAGTGCAATTAACGGGATACAGATTGAATTTTAAAACAACGACTGGATCGAGCTCGACGAAAAATTCCGTTTGTTAATTACAAAGATTGTTGTTTTTGGATAGAACAAAGGCCCCGAACAACGAAGGTATTACGCTTTTCGCTTTGCACGTCGCCTCTGTCGCGATATCGAAGACGACAAAAATCTATCACTCGACTAGAGCACGCATTGCGGATAAAAATTGCATCCAGCGTGAAAAACACAGTACGGTAATTAAATTTCGCGATGCTGCGATGTTTCGATTAGGTCTGGTGAGGTGCGGGAGAGTACTGGGCAAGAAAATAAAATAACGCTGCGATGAGCCTCGAGGTTGAGCCGACTAATACGGGCGGACAAATTTCGCAGCTTGTGAATCTGACGATGGTATTAACGATGTACTAACTCGAGCCCCTCACTTACCGGCTATGATCTTTAATAATCCTAGAAACGTTAACGACCCGGCGTAAAAATTTTCTTTAATTAAATTCACAAGCTTTTTTCGCACCCCATCGCCCAGACTTTTTTGCTGTGTGCGCATCCGAATTATCTCAAGGTTTAGTGGTGGGGAGGGAAGAACGGTCGTAATTAAATCCGGCTATTTTTCTCTCTGGCTCGTACACGTGAACGTTAATTTTGCGAGCCTCGCATAGAGAGAGGCCTCAACCACGCCATGTAAATTCGTCGAACGGAAAATTTCATTCGCAGGAGCTCGAATTTTTTCAAAAATTACTAATTAACATTCTTGTCGCGTCCAAACGACGCTAATTAAGCGTTTTTTTTTTTTTTTACTTTTTTTCAAGTAATAGCACGAGGCAAATTAAGTAATACGGAGGCCTCGCCTTCGCCCTCGTATACCAACAGATCTTACCTATAACTTGCAACGTAATTGGTTGGCTCTGGACGGTTCTCTCGGTGCCGGCAATTGTGTTGGTAACAACGCAAACGTATTCGCCTTGGTAATCGTACGTGACATTTCTGAAATAAAGCTTCGGCTCGGAGCTGCGTATAATGATGGTATTCTGCCCGTCGCCATTCACCGAAGATACTTTTTGCTGCCATTGATACGTCGGTGGTGGATTTCCATCCGCAGCGCAGGTGAATTCGGTCGAAGTATAAAGAGGAGCTGTCGTCAGCTTGTCAGGGCCGACGCTTTTGATGATTGGAGCGTCTGAAAAAATATATTCGTAAAAGTTAGTCGTCCATGTCAACTGCTTTGTAATTATCTGGTTATATCGTCCAGGTACGACTTGCCTTGAAGAAACTTGAACCAAAGTTATACGTAATTACAACCTGTAGTGGTTGAATTATTTACGAGTTTAACGGTCAATTTTAGTGTGGGCTTTTAAAAGAGGCTATAAAAGTATTTTTTTTAATAACTTCTACCTTTTTCAACCCACTTACGCATTAGACTCGTCTTATTTTTAGATGCATACACACAGGGCTACCTAGACCTAACTTGCGAAATTCCCATCCACCGATCAATTTTCAAGTTGATTGATTTTAGAAATTTGACCATATTTCAAAAGATAAACTTGATTTTATAAAGTTGCTCAATTTTTTTACAAATACGTAGGTATCAGTAATTTATAAAATTTTTCAAAAATAAATATTTTTATCGACTTCCATAATTTTTGAAAATAAAAATTTGCAATTTTCTAGTAGGCCTAAATTTTATCAATTTAGGTATGAAAATTTTTACCAATTTTACCAATTTTCAAACATTAAAAAAAATGACGATATTTTTTAATATGCACCTAGTTTTTTCTTCCACATTATCAATTATTGAAAATTTCGTCAATTTTTTAAACCTTTTACCAATTTTTTTTTATAAATTAAAAAAATTCAATAGGTATGTTTGTCATTAAAAAAAAAATTAACAATTTTTATCACTATCCAAAAAAAAAAAAACATTTTAATTTTTATCAACACATGAATAACTTTTAAAAATAATGTATGACGTATTATCAAACTTGAACCACAGTTTAAGAAAATTTTTATAAATTTTAACGACATTTTTGGTCAGTTTTTTATTCCTTTTGTAAATTTGAAAAAATTAAGATACCTACCAAATTTTTGGTTGTGAAAATTCAAAAAGATCAAAAATGAAAGAAAAAATTCCAAATTTAAACATAAAAAAAAATCGCAGTTCAAAAAATGGCAAAAAAATTTTAAATCGACATGCTTGAAAATCGAATGATGCACCATTTTACAAATACTAAAAGACCCCTGCTCAAATTTGAAAATGACTTTGAAAATTTCAAATCGCCCTGGGGGCACATTTTTGGAGCTGAAAAAGCTAAAATTTTATTTTTCTTCTGGATTTTCAAACAATTTTTTACTGCTCAGAATTTTTTAAGATTTTTTTCACAGGGAGGGGGTCATATCTTAAACTTCAAATAACTGATATATTCGTGTGGTTTTCCACCTTTGAACGCTCATTTTTCATCAAAAAAAATTTTCTCTGGAGATGCATCACTAGGTACTCATTTATACCCTCAAGCCCGAACTTCATCTTAATTCATTCATTTTTCGAGATTTTCGGTTCTTTTCATAAACTGAACATGATTAAAATTCCAGTGATCACGTGAAAAGATCGAATAAAAAAAACATCACCATGCATCGGAGCGAAATTTGAGGAAAAAAAAAGTAACTTTAGTAACCTAAAATTTTAAAAAAAGTAACCAAAATTATGCAAAAAAGTAACCAAAATTTGGCATTTTAATCACATGTCTATGATGCAACAAAACGCACACAAACAGTGGATGCGTGGTACTGGAAAGCAAAGAAAGGTGAACGGAGTTATACAGTGACCTCTGGCGGGCAAGCGTTGAACGAAAAACCTACAATTTTTTTTTTTTAAATTTTAAAACGTGTTTGAAGAAATTTTGAATTTTAAGAGCAGTTTTGCATTTTT
>FIZV01022678.1:0-11399 GCA_900050545.1 Trionymus perrisii | reverse complement strand
TCTTTTATTTTTTATTGAAAGTCCGTCGGCTTCAATGTTTAGTCACTTTATTATAGTTATTATAATGTAATCCATGAGCCCGTTCGCGCTTCGTCGCATAGGGAACTCATGTAAATAAATTTCATTTTCATTTTCATTTTCATTATCATTATCATTATTACCAATATTTTCCAAGAAGAAAATCATTTTCAATCATGAACAACGAACATTGTACATGGAAGTTACAACAAGAGGATGAGATGGAACAGATAATGTTGTTTTGTGCTTATTACCACACTTTAGAGAAAGAGTGTCGTCGGCGTCTTTGCTGTTTTCGAAATACTACTGCGGGCAGATTATCGAATCGTTGAGCTCGCCGACAGCGTTAGGAGGATGCGAGAACTACCCAGATCGGTGCCCCCCCCTCTTAAATTCCAAGTTATTCTAGACTACAAATTAATCATAAAAAATCGCTTCCTTCAAATTTTCATTAATTGGTCATTTTTTTTGTCAATTCCTTCATTAAATCCATTACTTTGGACTACCATGACCTAACAATTCAACTAGAACCACCCTGCAGCAAGATCATGTTCCTGTTTCGATTCTGTAATTAGTGAAAATTCCCTAGAACCAATAGCTGGTGAAAAAGGTGAATAAATAATCGATCTCACATCACCATCCAATCCAGACTTTCAATAGCGTGTGGACATTATAACTCCAACAGATGTTTGTGTTGAACTGGGGGACTGCGAGTATTGCCAGAAGAGGAGAGAATTATCATTCATAAATGGTCCGGTCACCGGGTATAGGTAAAATATATCGAAGTTATAAAGAAAAGCGTGTAGGAGAAAAAAGCTAATATAGCAGATAGCGAACGAACAGTCAGCAACCACGCAAACTCCTACAATTTTTTTTTTCACTACACAACAGCACGGCGCGCAGCACCACCTTATTAATTTGCCAGACTTGCATAATTCATTAGCTCGAATGTAATTTTTCATTTTTTTATTTTTCCTTTATTTTTTTTTCGCGTATATAACTCACGTGCTGGAGTGATGCATCGGAGAGGCACGGTACGCTGGCGCGTATATGTTTTCGCCGAATAACACACCGCGTGCTGTGCGAGACAACAAACGAAATATTAGCCTCGCGGGTTATTAGCAGCGCCTTTCTTGCACATTCATCACGTAGGCGACGTCAAATTAAAACCAATTACCACCGATATTACGAAAAGACTACTGGTGCTGGAGCTGGATTCGTTAACACCGAGAAAGTCTTATTACGTGTGTAAGTTCATCAAATTATCTTTAACCTGCAATTTCGTAGGAGGCGAGAAAACTGACACGAGAGATTAAGATTAAATATTTGAGTTATAAATGTGTATGATATGTCTGAGTCGGCAAAATATTTTTCGTACAAAGAGGAACAAAAATCTAAAAAAAGTTTTTAAAAATTCAAGATTTCTCAGTTATTTCAAGGGAGGAATTTTTCGTATTATTGTGAATAAGACAGTCTGTGTATGGTATGTGAACTTTTCAACATTGGAATTCGACTTTCAACGTCGTTTCTGCTGCGAAATTCATTACGCAAATTTAGATTCATATCAATAAAATACAAGGCTCTGTCTTATAAAACTGACTATGTTATACTTCGATAGATTTTAGAAATTTTCGTTATCTGGAATTTCTTGATTTGCTTCCCTCCACCTGCTAAATTTAAATACGAAATTGAGAGAAGAGAGAAAAATGGATTCATATTTTGAAGAAATGAAAAGAATTTATACAAGAAATTGCGAAGAAATGAAAATTTTAGTAGAATCTAAACAAAATAAAAAATCCGAAATGCATTCTTGAACAAAGTTGAGTTTTTAACTCGGAAATTCGAAAAAATTTACAATAAAAAAATTTTAACAAAATAAAACTAAAGTAATTTTAATGGAAATTATTTAAATTTGGAAAAAGATACAAAACTAAAAAAATAATATACCTAGATATAAAAATTTTCAAAAATTGAAATTGAAACAAACTTACAAAAGAAGAAATTACGATTAAATTGAAATAATACAAAAATTCGAAACAAATGAAAAAATGAACAATGAAAAATGAAGATGATATATAAAACCAAAATTAAAAGTAGTAAAAATTTAAAGAAATTCATAACAGAAAAAAAAACCTAAGTAAAACTAAAAATTTAAAAAAATGAAAAAATACCTCTTTTAATAAATTGAAAAAATTAAATCGGAACAATAACTTGAAAATTAGAAATGATTGAAAAAATGTTAAATTAAAAAATACAGCGCATTACCTATATATTAAAAAAAAAGAAACTGAAAAGTAAAATATCGACATAACTCTTGCATAGTTTTTCTGGAAACCGGTATATGGCGAAAATCTTATTTTTCTCCAATTTTAATTTTTCAATTTTTCGTTGTCCAAAAAATCTACATTTTTTTGCAGAATTGCACTATCTAAAGACAATTTTAAAATTATTTTTCTTTTTTGAACTCCTTGCATTTTTTTCAGAGATCAAAAAATTCAATTTTTTGCAGAAAAAAAGATAACAATAACATAATAATAGCAATAATATGAATCTACTTTTCCAATTTAAAAAAAAAAAAAAACTTCAAATCAAAAATAAAAGTTGTATAATATAAAAACGTCTTAAAAATTTCCAGTTATATATTGTACTATGTAGGTATTTGACATTTTTTTTAAATGCCCCCCCTCCCTCGCCAGAAAAAATTATATAAACTGGAGTTACATATTTAAAAGAATAACTCCAAAAGGGTCTCATTCTGCAAATTTTTTTTTGAAAATTTTTTCGATTGGGGCCTTAAGTACAGAGATGATTTTTTTTTTTTTTTTGGAAAGGAGGACTTTGAAAAATATGAACCTTGGCTAATTCAAAAAAAATACGTTCTGAACTACAAATCAATCATAAATTCGCTTTCAAGTTTTCATTCGCACGAAACTTCCATTTGCGACTGTAGTAAAGTTTGTAAATTGAGCAAAAAATTCACCGTGTGAGATTTTAAACGCACCAATCTTTTTTTGGTACATTTCGAATTTCCTACGTTTACTTATAAAAAAAAAATCTCATAATTGTGTGCGATTTCCGGAAGAAAAAAATTATCAGACTCACAAAGCTTGTCGAATTCTTTTACTTTGCATTTCAAAAGAACTTCGTCCTTGGATTTGTGATGTCTGAGTTCCATTTGTATTTGTAGGTCGCGTCGTCCGACGAAAATACGTTTATAAATTTAATCGTACGAATATTTGTGAGACTCTTGCGCTTTGATAATTCAGAAAGATTTATTCGAACGATGATAGGTACATAGAATTACCTCGCGCATTTGTTCTTCAAGTATACAAGAACACCTTTTTGTTGATATTTTTTCACCCTGACCCACTATGAATTTTATTTAGGCAGCCTTGAGCGTTTCCGTATAAATGTGGAGATATTTTTAGGAAAAAAAAAAAACATTTGTTTCGTTTCTGGAATGTGCGTACATATCGCATCCTAAATTTGGGTTTAGAACTTTTATCCGTTTAGCATGGTTTCGTTTTGGGGTTTCTTCTGAAATGAAGATTTTCATCAAATTTTGTTAGATTTTTTCATACCTACGTGTGCGTTTTATTTTGTAAAAGAGAAAAGAAAACCATAATGGCGTAAATTTCTTGGCGTTTATACAATACTTGATATACATACTTACCAAAGCCACGTACAGGAAGTTTAGATAAAGGGATATACTCGCAATACACGTCTATCAAACCGTGTATGATTAAGACCGATTTTAGTAGGTACGTCAGAAAGCGTACCGATCTCTCTTTTTTTTTTCAAAAATGAATGTATACGAGTTACCTATTCTATAAGGAATAAGGCATATTACATGTAAAGAAAAATGAGAAAATCGAATTGATCGAGCAGACAACGCCAGCACATTCAGATATAGTACTTAGAGTGACGTGCATACGCCTATATACGAATTACCATGTTAAATATATACGATCGGAGGTAATAAGCCAACCACACACCACACCCTATGCATTTACACACAACCGCGACTGTCGAGAGGTTTTTATTTCGACAACGTCGACGACGATAATTCGATGATACAGAGGTAAAAAATGTATACCAACTTCTACATACTGCTCTATAGGTAAAGGTATTAGCTATGTACTTTGCAGAGATAAAGTAAGCAAACAAATTTCAAATTACGTGCTCTTTATAAGTACTACTTATTACTCGTAAGTCTCTCTCGTGCGACTATGACGCGCAGTTGTTGCCATCGCGTCGCCTAGGATAAAATTTACATTCAAAATGTAACCGAAGTTGCTCAACTTGATCAGCTTTTTCATTAATAATTAACATTCTTATCGCTTTCTTCGTACATATGTGTTAGTTTTCGAGTTGTACGTATGTTGGTATAAATATTGCGAAAACGATTCGAAGGGGATACAAATTTATCAAGAGTTATGTAGGATCTCGAGTTTGCAAGTTAATATGAGTGATATTTGTACCAACGTTATTTATGTTTATAAGTTTACAGATGGTGGAATGTCATACAAAATTCATACTTCCACTTTGATGTATGTCTACGTAGCGTAGGTATTTGAAGTGTGTGAAATTTTCAATAATTTGTTGGTACTATCATCGTATTTAAAGCAACTTCTTTTTTATGGCTGTTTCGAAACTCCATCAATTCAAAGATTAATAATAATAATAATAATATTTTGAATGAAATTTTGAAAATTTGTTCTTCAGAACGAAATTTACATTGATGTTTTATACAAATTTAAAAAAAAGATTTGAATTGAATTTAGAAATCTTTGTTTTACAAAATGTTGAAAAATAAAGGTAATTTTATTACAAGATATTTTTAATTTAAATTTTGACCAACTCAAATTTGTCCATTTTACCAACAAAAAATCTTCATGGTTCATTAAAAAAAAAAAATTAAAAAAAACAGTATAGGTACCTATCAAAAAAAAAATCCAATTTTATGAAGAAATATTTTTTTTTTCAGAATTTTGATCTAACTCAAATTTGTTAAATTTTTTCAAAAAAAAAGTTTCCAACGTTGTTGGTTCAAATAGGTATAATTTTCTGTTTTTAATTTTTCAAAAATATATTCATTCAATACCTACTTAAGTATTTTTCTAAAATTTTGTACGGTTCAAGCGTAACGTTTTCAAAATTTTCTGAAAAAATTTGGGTTATTTATCAACATTTTGTTTAAAAATATTTTTTAGGTTTAATTCAAAACCATTTTTTCAAAATTTTGTTTAAAAAAATTAGGCATGTATGTAGTATAAAATTTTGTTTCAAACAATATTGACCAACTGCTTTTTCAAATTTAAAAAAATTTGTTTATTAACAATAACCATGTTTTTGAATAAAATTGCAATAAATTTATGTTACACAATATCAAGAACAAAGTTTTTAAATAAGGTTTTTTAAAAATTAGACAAAGATCTGCTTTGAATGAAGTTTGGATGAATTTTTAAAAATATCACTTTGTACAAAATTAAAAAATAATTGGTTTTATCCAAATCTCACTGTGTAAATTAAGTTATGAAAACCCATTTTTTGAAAAATTTATAGGCATTATAGTGCTTAAACGTGGTATGCAAAATTAAAAAAAAAATTGAAACAAATTCGTTAAAAAAAAGGAAGGAAGGAAGAAAGAAGTCGAAAAAAAGTAAAAGGAAACCAGAAAAATTATTTCGGACCCAAAGTTGAGAACTGCTTGTTAAAGAAATTTAAAAAACTTGAATTTAATTTTTAGAACTTATTTTTCGATAAAATGTTTTTAGATAAAATTTAAAAAATGTTTGTTTTGACAAAATTTAATAAATTGATTTTTTACGAAGTTACAAAAAGTATATTTTTTTAAAGCACTTTTCAGCAAAATTTTTGGAAACTTTTTTTTGAACAAAAATTTGAAAAATTCAAGAAAACTGTATTTTTGAATAAATTTGTCTTGAAATGGTGAAATAAATAATAATTTTTTTAACAAGAATCGATTTTTTTTTAATTTTGAGTTTGCTTAAAATTTTAAAAATTATTTTCCAACAAAATTTGAAAAAAAAATCTAAAAATGCTCTTTTAACTAAATTGGTAAAATTTAGATAATTTTGAGAAAATTGTATTCGAAAAAAAAACGTTTTATTCAACATCAAAATATAAGACTTGAATTAAGTATTGTTTTTTTAAAGATTGAAAAACTGTTTTTGCACCAAAGTTGAAAATTTTGTTCAGTAGAAAAACGGGCGAATTATAAGGTCAGTCAAAATTTTGAAGAATGAGTTTATTGACAAGACGCAAAATTTTAAATCTCACAAAACATGTAATTTGATGGAGAATGAAGTATTTTCAAAAGAGATAAAATGTACAAAATTACCGGAACTATGACTGTAAAATGCGCATACCTACTACATAACTCGCATAAAAATTGTCAACACGATATGAACATAAAAAAAAAAAAAAGATTCAACAAACTGGGAAAAAATCACCCCACAGATGTACGTATTATTGAGGAAAGCCATGCAGATTTTTTTTGTATCGTGTATAATGATACTCAATGTAAAATGTCTATTTGTCGCTTTGACGTTATTAACCGGAAAATGCAGGCCACAAATGCACGAACCGACTATACTATTACTGCCATCGCAGGAATAGATACGTATAAAGATATCCCTTCATTCATTTTTCGTCGTTCGCATCAACGAAACGCATCGCCCCTCGTTTTTATACAGGCGCGATTTTGGTACAAAAATGCTTCCTTCCGTCGAGATATTATACACAGAACGAAAAAGCCGAATTTGTTGGTGAGCCGCGAAGAAGAAAGATAATAATTTTTACGACGACTTGGCACTACATTTATTACGTTTTTTCCAAAGTTCCTGTTCATTTAGCAAATGCTGCTGGCTTCTTTTTGCGAAACGAATTCTATTGTTTGGATGGGATTGGTAGGCAGGGGCAGAGGATGGCGACGATGAGATGTATTTAACGCGTGCGGAATACGGAGAGATTTCGCTATGCGGTGCATTCGCGTGATAAAAATAAGCGTATTGTCTTTTTGTTGTGCTGCACTGAAAATCACTCGAGCGTTTCGAAACTTGTTTGAAAATGATTAGACGACTTTTGGGAAGATTTTTGGCATCGTTGGCATCGTTGGCTTGGCTGGAAGTACTTTTGGAATAAATTTTTACGTTTACGATGGATTTTTCAAAAGCTGTTTGTTCGTCCTCCGAACGTGTCATCGGTGGTGACGTCATCAGCCATATATGCGGGGAAAGTTTTCCACAATATTAACTACATTAGTTTGCAATTCCGTTTTTTTTCAATTCGCGAAATTTATACTTGGTTATAAATTAATTCGAGAATCACTCGATAAATTGTCATCGTGCCACTCGACAATTGGCAATTTTCGCCTTCTGGCTCGTTCAATGCTGGCAAAACTTATGGTCTCTATAAAATAACAACGCTGATTTGGTCGTTCATCCTTCGTCGATACGATCGCAACCAACTCGATATTTATTTTAAAATGGGTTTAGTTGTTGTTCCTTTTTTTTTTACATAAACGTTCAACCACACGTTACTCTAACCACATTCAGACGTATGGATGTATCAGGTACACTGGTATAGAAACCCGACACCGATCTGAAGATAAAGATCATCGCGGAATCATAAAATTTTTTTTTCCTGCCTCGCTTATGCATCGACGACCGCACTGGCCCGTCCACACATATTAGAAAGTCAAAGGGGCGAACCATCGACGACAATTCATACGCACGATTGTTAAATCATCTGCCCAAACTATGTACATTTACGGCGGGGACACGCCAACCACCTCAGCGAAGATGGTTTATTTTGAAAATATTGTAGTCGCGCCATCCTCCGTACCACGCTTGTCTGTACAGAAAGAAAACTACAAACAATACGCCTTCGAAGTTTTTAATTTGCGCTGATTCATTTGTTGTGAAATTGCAGGAGGAGTGCTGTATAGAGCGAGGAAGAAGAAAAAACGCACTGCACCTGGTGCTTGTTCCGTCCAAGTAGTGAGAGCGCTTAAGACTTTTGATTTGGGTACACTAGCCAGGGCTGCATTTCAAAATACCAACTCGTTCTGTGTAAGAGCGTGGAAAAAATTCGCCTTTATGGAACCACTTTATAATGTATGCAAAGACTCCCTGCGTTTTCGCGCTTTCACCGTAATTTAATAATTTTAACGACCACCCGAGCTTTTTTTCACTCCCTCCCTCGCTTTCCTTACCATCGCGCGTCTTGTAAGCTTCTTGTTTTCGACGCTGTTTATTCGTGTAGTTTTTATATACCATATAAGGTGTTATCATCGTATTATAAATCATATTTAATTCCTAAGCTTTTAGAGAGAATGGCGCGGCGTCGTCTAACGTTGGCATTTTTCTCATTTTGAAAATTTTCCACATTTTTTTTTACCTTCTTCAGGCTGCTTTGAAGTGTTTCATTTCGTCGTGGCATCAAAAATAAAAGTAATTGTACCGCAGTTTCGCGGTAAAAGAAACGATTTTCAGAGAAGTTGTAAAATTACGAGCATCTCGAGAACGGGTTCACTGGATGCAAGTAGCTCAGAACTTCGTGGTGCTAGCAGAGTAGTGAGTCACTATTTAAAATTTAACTTGAAACTATTATATTTATACATCGATGAAAATGGACACATCAAGGAAATTGGGCATATCAAAAGAATTGGGATCATCAAGAAAATTGAGCATATCAAAAGAATTGGGATCATCAGGAAAATTGGGCAAATTGAGTAAATTAGGCATATGAAAAAAATTGAGCAAATCAAGGAAATTTGCCACATCAATAAATCTGAGCATATTTAAGAGATCAAGAAAATTGGACATTTCAAAAAATTTCAGCATATAAGAGAATTGGGATCATCAAGAAAATTGGGCAAATTGAGTAAATTAGGTATATGAAAAAATCTGCGCAAATCAAGGAAATTTGACATATCAAGAAATTTGATCATATCAAAGGAGTTGGGGCCATCAAGAAAATTGGGCATATCAAAAAATTTGAGCATATCAAAAGAAATGGGATCATCAAGAAAATTGGACATATCAAAATATTTGAGCATATCAAAAGAATTGGGATCATCAAGAAAATTGGATAAATTGAGTGAATTAGGCGTGTGAATAAAAATGGGCAATCACCAACTCCAACTGTCTAGTCAATTTTGATTGATGACTTTTTCAAAATGAAAAACCATCTAAAAATGAAATCTCGTTATAGTTCTTCTATTCTCACGCGAAATGACACCTCTTTTCAAGTAAATCAAACTGGCGTATCTTGGTACCCACCCATACGATATTATATTGCGTACAAATTGTACGTAAATAGGCTCGGTTAATAGTTATCGCGTGTACGCGGTGTTCATTAAATCATTATAATAATTAGGGTTTACATAGCCGTGCACTTATTATGTACACCTTTTATCAGATAGGTACCCACAATGGTCTTTGATAAAACTATACCTATACTTAGGTATTGGCATATACGTGATACTGGGTGTTAATTTAATTAGATGTTGGTGGTTAATTATACCATCAAAATTACCTTCTTAAGGGTTGATTATAGCACGACGACGAAGTGGAAACTATGCTCCCTTGTGTGTTGAAGAAATTTGATTACTGTAATTCCGGGTAATATAGGCCTCTTTTTTTGATGCTTTTCTTGCATAACTCCCCATCATAAGGGCACATAGGGGACAGAAATTTGAAATGAAGATAGTCCTCGGTGCCCTTTACTGGAATTTTTATTTGAAACCATGTTTTTTAATTTTAAATTTGTGTAATATGATGCCAAAACATGTGGTCGAAATAACCTTGTCCGAAAAATTAAGATGAAATGAGTTGCAATTATCTTCGAACATGTTCGCAAGGGTTCTTGCTGTGAAACAAGTGACTTATTTATCGCTGTTCCTCGGAATTTCACCACAATGAATTTTCAATTCATTCCATTGCTCAACTACGGTCCTGTTGCAAAATGATGAAAAACTAGCCATCGTGTTTAAGGTCTCTGGGCTCTCTTAGCAAAAATTCCAACGCTGCATGGCAACTCTTCACCTGTTTTCCGAGCGCATTTAGTCAGGGAATGACAAATGCATTTTAATAAAATTAATTTTGGATTGATTTCCTCGAGTCATGAATACAGCAAATTGCTGCAACCACACAAATTACTTGCGCCATCTGTTCCTATAACTAATACATTTTTCTCCTCAAGTTTTTACCTCTTTAAAAAAAAAAAACAAGAAATTTAGATGTACCATGGATGTACCCAATAATTGTTCAGCGGTAACACATTCTACTACCTGGAAACCAAGGAAGTCTGTTACAGTTTCACCTCTGCTATTACTGAAATATCTGATGCAATAAGCCATTAGCTTAATGTCCCTCCCCCGTGTGGAAATGGGTTAGAATATTTCCACGGTATCCCCTGCCTGTTGTAAGATGCCATCAAAACGAGACCCGCGATAATTCTTGGATCTTGTAGCATGAATTGTCACTAGCATATATAGTCTTAGTTCTAAGTAAATTACTCTTTGAACGCTGGTCCTTCACCTCCCACTCACAGCAGTTAGATACCTCTCGGTTGCTGTGGGAGTGGGATATAAAGGTTTGCTATCCACATTAAAAATAAAGTTCCCTCACCTGTTGTGGGATGGGGCCCTAGGGGAAAACAAGCATCTCGTTGCTGATATCTGTCTATTCGTCTAATATGATCGAGTACTCCTGATCACCAACATCATTCAGAAGCTGTTCTAATAGCAATGACGCTATTACTTTTGTGATAATTGCCGGACATTTTGTCCGTTTCAATTACATCCCAATGTCTTCAACATTTCAGTAAAATGATCAACACTATCCAGCTACATATTTATAGCTATCTGCATGTCTTAGCTTTTGATTCATCAGATGAGTGTAATCAGTGAACGTCTTCGTCTGAAATTTTGCTTCGGCTGTTCATCTTTCTCCTTTGATATCTCAACCTTTCTATCCGCCAGCTCTTTTTGTGGTATCGAATTTGTTCAAGTTTAGAGACTAATGTTGGTTTTCTTTTTTTTCATCAACTTTTTTCACTAGTGAAGATGTTGTTGGAGTTTGATTTCTTTCGACATCACC
Organism: Trionymus perrisii; assembly: GCA_900050545.1. NCBI lineage: Eukaryota > Metazoa > Arthropoda > Insecta > Hemiptera > Pseudococcidae > Trionymus > Trionymus perrisii. The sequence continues at coordinate 252 of FIZV01022678.1, read as the reverse complement.
GACGATGAATTCAACATCGTCTACTCTCTTAATTCGAATCAGTCAAAAATGTCAAATTTGACTGATGAAATAGAGAAAACTGATTCACTGATTACCAGTGAAATTCCACTGGTAATCAGTGAATTTCACTGTCAATCAGTGAAAAATTACTGATTCAATTGGTAAGTTTTCATTTTTGAATCAGTATTTTTTTCCATACTACCGAATGAATCAGTAAAAATTTTAATTTACTGATTCAATCAGTGAAAATTT
>FIZV01022565.1:0-10095 GCA_900050545.1 Trionymus perrisii | reverse complement strand
TTATGAAAAAGATTACCCGGTTTTGTGATAAAGAGTTTGTTGAGGTGCTGGAGTGGGGGGGGGGGTATTTTTTTATTTTAGATTTTTTTTAAATTTGTTAAATAAAATTATAAGTGATTGAAATAACAGATATAATCACCGAAAATTTCTGTTTCCTAATTTTTTATAAATTTTTAAAGAAAGGATAGAGAATGAAGAAAAAATCACAGGCTTAAAAATACGAGGCATTTGAAGTGAGATCAAAACGTGATTTCAAAAATAAGTAAATAAGAGTATTTCGACTTGAACTCAAACTTCATAGTAACATCAACATTAGCTAAAGAATAAAGGAACAATTCAAAAAGAAAAATCGAGTAAACAAAAAAAGATTGTAATGAAATTATAAGAGATATGGAATAAGAAATTATGAAAATTTTCAAGACAAATGAAAATTTTTAGGAAAGTACAACTAAATCTAATAAAATAAACAAAGAAAAAAAACATTTAATAGTTTCAAGAAACTATTTTGTCCAGGGTCAAAATAAATAAACGCTAAAATTTCGTAAACGAATAATTGCTCAGTGAAGCAAAAAAATCAAAAAACGAATTAGCATAAACTTCATACAAACAAGAATTACAAAAAAAATAAAAATAAAAAAACATAAAAAAAGCAAAACATTTACCTACAAAAAATTTGTTAGGTGAAACAAAAGAAAAACGAATAAAACCTAAGGCACAAAAATAATGTAAAGGACACGAACCCGCATACCTGTACATTTTCATTTTTATATTAAATAAATGCATAAAATAATATCACCAAAAAAATATATACATTTTAACGAAACAATGTAAAAATGAATGAATAATGAAGACATTTTTTAAGAATTTAAAAAAGAATTCTGAGATGAAATCATTATCACAGTCATCACAGGTGAGGATTTACTTTGGGAATTTTTAATTATTCTTATACTCGTTTTTTATAAACTAATCGATAAAAAGAAAGAATTGAGATCATTCGTCTTTGAGAGCATCAGGAAATCAATTTCGAATATAAGCTGGTATGAAATTATTTGTACCTACATTTTACATCTTTTAAAAACCGACGTTTTTCATTTACCGGAAGTAATGATTACTTTTTATTCAACGTAGACATGGTTAGACTTGGGGTAGGTAGGTACATAGGTACTAAACTTTCTACCCACTAATATTACAAAATCAACACATCATAAAAATTCTCACATCGCATATTTTTTAAAAAAGCAATATACGATTAATGATATCAGTAAAGGGTAAATTAGTTTTCAATTCTTCTGGAATCTCTTCTTCGTCGGTCCGGAAACAAACTTTATTATCGACATGCAACGAATACCAACCTTTGTATCGAAATTCCTTACCGCAATTTTCGCACATTAGGTGAGGTTTATGATGGACGTTTTCGTGTTTTCGCAGCTCCGTTTTATTAGTAAAAGACCTGGGACAATCTTCGCAAGAGTAAGTCTTTCTCTTGCGACGAGGATTGTGTCTGTTTTCGTGGATACGAAGTAACTTCTCGGATGCGAAATTTTTACCGCATTTGCAGCAAATCAATTTCTCCAGGTTGGAATGCACACGTACGATAGGTCTTGATTCTTTAACCGGTGGGATGTTTTCTTTATTCAAACTTTGAACAGCCAATTCAATTTCTCTCTGTTTATATTTTTTATCGACGGCGTTAGTAGGACGAGGTTTAGGACTGGATTTACGATTTATCTTTACGACTTCTTCTACTTTTCGTTTCGGACTAGTTTTATCTTTGGGAACGAAATGCTTGGAATGCTTCATATGGATATTATAAGCGGTGTATTGCTCGTATAATTTATCGCAATATTTGCAACAAAAATATTGCGGAATGATGAAACTATCGGAGCTTTCGAGACTCGAGCTGATCTGCAGAATATGAGTTTCGGTGTTGATACCGTGCGACAGTTTATGGGTAACAAGACGCGAGTACGTTTTGAAATATCCGTTACAAAGGCCACAAACGAAAGGATTTTCGGTCGTATCCGGAGCATGGGTTTCTCTATGCAGATGCAAAAGCGAAGGCATTTCGTAACAATTGTCGCAGAATTCGCAACGATATAGTTTATGCAGAATCGAAGTCTTGGAATCGTTTTCATTGTTGCTGTGTGTTTTTACATTGTGCTCGAGGAGACGTTCGCTAGAGAATGACACGAAGCCGCAGATCTTGCATGTGTAACATTTTTGAAAATTCTTACTATTCCTGGCCGAGTGAACTTTCAAATGGATCCGTAGACGAGACGCTCGAGACAGCGATTTGCCGCAAATATCGCATTGAAATGGTTTCACATTCAGGTGCGATACACGATGCTCTTTGAGAGTAGCCTGATTCAAGAACCGTTTACCGCAATCCGAGCATTTGAATTTACGCACGTCGTCGTGGTACATTTGATGCATACTCAGTCCAATTCTGGTTATGTATGTTTTGCCACACGTGTCACAGCACAACGTTTCCGACTCGTGGCTGAACCGTACGTGATCGTAGCAGGTTGTTTCGTCGCTGAAAGTCAGCATGCATACGTCGCAACGCAAAGTCATCGAAGGATCTAAATGAGATTGCAAATGGAACACGAGTCTTTTTTTCGAATTAAATTGACGGTTACATTCCGGACACACTGTAGTGTGCAATTGACGGCAGGCATGTTTGGTAACTTTGGTTTGTGTACTAAATCCCGAATTGCAGATAGTACACCGGTAATATTTAGGTTTTTCAAAAGAAATTACCTCATTCGCGGATACCAGAACTGTATTAAGATCTTTCAGAATTGTATAACATAACGGACATGTTTCTTCGGCGCCATCTACCTCTTCGATGTACGAATTCAACAAATCTGGATCGACTTTGGGGTCGTTCAAATACGAAGCCGACGATTTAGGATTTTTACACAATAAACAGTTGGAATCGGCAACAATTTGATTGGTATGCGTACCAATAATATGCTTAGCCAAATCATCGATATCGTAAGCTAAATATTTGCACGATGGTAACACGCAAAAATTACCGCTTTGCTGGGAATCAACGTGGTACTGTAAATGATGGCAGAACTCGCTCTCCGAGGAAAAGCTACCCTGTGGGAGGACACAAAGCGGGCATACGATAGCAACGTTACATTTATCTTTTAATTCACCGGACTGGCAAAGGATATGCTTCAAAAGGCTCTCTTTCGAAGTATGGATCTCATAACAAAAACCGCAATCGAATTGGTGATACGACGAATTGAAGTGATTTTTTAAACAGTGGTTGGCAAAATTAACGAGCTGGCTGAATTGTATATTGCAAATGTTGCATTGCAAATGGTTGCATTTCTTTTGATCGATTTCGGCAACCTTTTTAAGGTTTACTGATTTCACGACCGTTCTAGCACCGACAGGACGACCACGTCCGCGAACAGTTTCTTCGTCGAAAGATTCGTCATTCTTATCCTGGAAATTGAAATATCATTTTATAATAATTCGAGAATTTTTCTCTCTTGAAAAATCAAATTTCTACGATCAAAAACTACGAAATATAAACAGAAGAACACTCCGAACATATGTCACATCACGAATCATGCGATACAAAACAAAAGATAAACATACATCACAAATACGTAGGTACAGGTAGGTACTAATTAAATTTACGAATTTGAGGAAGATAATTAGCGGAAGAAATTATACTGAAAAATAATGACCGATTTGTGATTTTTGTTTTCCTTCGCCTTGAAAATAACAGAAGATTAACTACTTCAAGTACTTCTAATTTTTTTTCTACTGAAGAAGGAAAGTAGATAGGAAAGAGGGAATTTCCAAACTCATCAAATCATACCATATCTTCGATTCACTGCAGCACTACAATAAGAAATCCAAAGCAGGACAACACAGATTCCAAGAAAAATAACTATAATATATTAACGACAAAGGACGTACACAAGGAATTCGTGCTGTAAAATCAAAATAAGAACGCATAAAATAATTAAAAATGAAATTTATAACAAAATAGGAAAAAATACGTACATATTATAATTCTACTAACGCTAAAAACTAAAAATAAATTACATTTTGTTCAAAATAATGAACCCTATGATAACATGAGAGAGCTTGTTTGAGCGACAAACCATAACGACGATTCATGTCGAAACCGGTATGAAGACAGCTGACTAGGAGAAAAATATGAAATGAGTTTTTCCTTTCTAAAAAAATGTCACTTTATATGAGAAAGTTTGAAAGAATCAACTAAGGTAAGTTGTTTCTTCAATTTGATTAAAAATAATAGTGCATACAACCACTTGGTTGCACGATAATTAATTAGCATAACAGTACAGATGCGTAAATTACATTTAAAAATACTTTCGAACAAATGCTTCAATCAATAACCATTAAATAATCCATCACAATGCGGCTCAAATAAATTCAAAATCAATTATTCGTTGGATTGAATTTTCCTAATTTCTTCCCTCACTGTTTTTACAGAATGTGCTAAAGCTTCTGGATTAACTCCTTTTTTAATTAATTTACAACATAAATGTAATTGTTCCGGTGTTAAGCCGGTGTTGAGAAAGCTCGATATTGCGCACAATTCGCGAAATTTGGCTGTAGCCTTGTTGGTTGCCGAATTCTTATTAACAGCTTCCATTTTGAATTAAAACAATTACAACCAACAATTAATTAACGTATAAATTGTTGGCAATGTAACGAAATTTCAACAGTGGAACTGCCACCCTCTGTAAATAAATAATAAAAATTAATTACCTGCGTTAACGAAGTTTCAAATTAATCAGCGATTACAAATTAGTTTTTGAACAAAAAGAAGAAATAATTCATCAAAGTGTTGATCTGTTAGAAACTTTTTAAATTATTACTTGTTTGTAACGGATTTTCTTTCTTACCTGATTTGAAAATTTTGGAAAATTTGACGAAGTTGGTTCAATTTGACGGCCAACAATTTTTGTGAAAAAATGACAAAAAAAAGTTATCGTATCGTTTTCTTATCACTACTCAATGATTTATATCGAAATACTGGATGAAGTCTTCTAGTGTCTATATCTAGATGTCTAGATTAGAAGCAGAATAGCTCATTCGCGCATGCGCAGATTATCTCTATGTTGTTTTGATGTTTTGAATTTGTTTTTTTTTGAAATTTGTTATCAACAAAATTTCACGGTCGAAGTCCCACTATGATAAACTGATAAAGTAAGAGCTTTCTAATTTCTTTTACGATAAACGATAATTATAAATAAACACCTGATAGTTGAAATTTTTGTAATTCATGAGCTTAGTTCTATGCAAAACAAGTGACAATTTTCCATCAAAGTTTTCCTTTCTACTTTCAGCAAGATGATTTCAATATCGCGGGAAATTTCCAACCGGTTACGTTCTGGTAATTTATACAAGGTATGGTTGTCTAATTATGCTACTTGGACTTTATAGCCATTTTCCTTTACAACGGTATTAATTATAAGTTTTCATTTTCCAGAATCTATCCCTCAGACATTTGAGTTTATTAGAATGCAGAAGTAAGGAAATCCTTCAAAAGTTTGACGTCAATATTCAGAATTTTAGAGTTGTGAATAATGCTGCCGATGCCGCTAAAGTGCCTGATATCCTGAGTAAGTTTCATAGAAGAATGTTGTACGTTCAACTCGTATAATACCTCGAACTGATTGTGTTTTTAAAATAATTTTCAGAGGCGAAAGAATACGTTATTAAAGCTCAAGTTCATGCCGGTGGTCGTGGTCTGGGACATTTTAGTAATGGCTTCAAAAGCGGCGTGCATATCACAAAAGAGTTAGTTTCCAAATGAAATCATCAATTTGTAGTTTGAAGTACTGTTTTATAACTTGTCTCGTGAATATTCTGAAATCCGGAACAATTCATGTTCATAAAACCTAAATAGAAATACTTGTTAGGGGGTGGATCACAGTTAGAAAAGTTTTTATTACAGTTATTTAAATTTCATAACTTGAGTATAATGTTTTCATTCACAGCCCCAACCAGATACCTCCGATATTAAATAAAATGATAGGATTTTATTTAATTACCAAGCAAACTCCAAAAGACGGCGTTCTAGTGAAAGAAGTAATGGTTGCCGAATCGGTAGATATCAAAAAAGAGACTTACTTTTGTATTTTAATGGACAGGTGAAACAATCATCAATAATTAAGTTCCATTTACTGGTCGTATTCTGACTATAGGTATTTGCTTTTTTCTCTAGAGCACACAATGGTCCTGTTGTAATAGCTTCACCATCCGGTGGCACGGATATTGAAAACGTGGCTGAAAAAACGCCTGATCTAATAAAAACCATTCCAATTGATATTTTTGAAGGTATAACGGACAACATTGCCAACGAAATTGCTTCGTTTTTGGAATTTACCGATGATCTTAAACCAGTGGTAGATTTTTTGTGCTAAATTTTATATTACGGAACCACTCATAGGTGTTTTCTAATCAAGTACTTCGTAGGTTGCCACTCAAGTTAAAAGGCTGTGGGATGTGTTCATAAATATTGACGCAGTTCAGCTTGAAATAAATCCATTAGTTCAAACCGGTGATGATAAAATTATCGCACTCGATGCTAAAGTGCAATGTGACGACAACGCCGCATTCAGACATTTAGAAATATTTTCCAAGCACGATTTCAGCGAGTCCGATCCTAAAGAAACACTTGCCGCGGCCCATAATTTGAATTATATCGCCATGGAAGGAAATATAGGATGTTTGGGTAAATTCAAAGATACCATTATTTTATGGTTTATAAACACGTTCATAAATTATTTCATTTTATGAATTCTTCTATAAAAGTCAATGGTGCTGGATTAGCTATGGCTACCATGGATATTATCAAGTTACACGGTGGAGAGCCAGCTAATTTTTTAGACGTAGGAGGAAATGTTAACGAAGATCAAGTGTACACTGCGTTTCAAATTCTACTTAATGGTTAGTTCACTTATCTAGGTAATTAATCTTCATTTGCGTAATCATTTTAAAAATAAAACCACACCTACTTTACACAGATCCCAAAGTGAAATCGTTACTGGTGAACGTATTCGGTGGCATCGTCAACTGCGAAACCATCGCCAAAGGAATTGTTAACGCGACGAAAAAATTAGAATTGAAAATACCTTTAACAGTGAGATTAGCAGGTACTAATGTAAAAGCTGGCCTTAAGCTACTCGAAGATTCCAAACTTCCGATTCAATTCGCCGAAAATCTAGACGAAGCTGCCAGAAAAGCTACCTCTTTTTAATTTTTCTCGATATCGCGATGTGTTCAGTACATAAAAACGCCAACAGTATCTGATTTTTATATTGTTATTTTTACGTAACTCTAATAATCGAATTGTTAGTTAAAAAGCGGTAAATTTTTAAACAAATATATATGGTTTTTACAGTTTTAATTTTATTTTCAACTATATAGGACCAAATTTTTACAAACAGAAACATCGTACCACAGTAAACATTTAATGATAAATATAATATTATAAGCACAAAGGTGGTATTAATAAGTATGATAAGTACAGATTATTTTTTTTCTCTAGAGTAAGACGTAATTCTATAAAGAAACTCTGTATTTAAAAAAAAAAAAAAAAGAAAGAAAGAAAGAAAAGAAATGAAAAAAAAAAGAGAGAAAAGAAAAATTAATAATAACAAAGATCAGTTAAAGCTAAAAGCTTATGCGTTCTGTAACAAGATCTGGCGAAGTTAGGCAAACAACAGACTATTACGCTTTCAAGTTCTAAAAAATTAAAGTACATCGCTTTGTCTAAATTGTAAAAAAAGAAAGAAACAAAACAAAATAAAACAAACAAAACCAAACATAAGGCACGTAATGCTTAATAAATACATAAATATATAACAATAATAACAACAACATCAACAATTCAATAACATGTACAAAATACTCAAAATAGTATAAGCTTATGGTTAACATTTTTATCTTTCGGTTTATATTTGGACTAAGTCGAAAAAATTTACGAGTTTTTTTTTTATATCAACGTACAGTTTTGTTTCAATTTGAAAGACGACTTTGCGATAGGTATACCTTTTTTCATCTTTGATAGCAAGCGTTAAAAACGGAATCGCGTTTAGTAAAGAAATTTTTTAAGTTTTCATTTTTATTAGATGCCGTTAAAATTCTTAAACCTTAATACTAACAATTACTTGGCAGGATAAATGGTTCACGAATTGTGAATACGGCATGTGTCGCCTATCCTTCGTAAAATTTACAAATAACATAACATGAATAAATAGTAACAGAGTACTATATGTACAAACGAGTACTAATTTACAACGGTATAAATAAATTACAAAATTTAAGCTGTACAAATTATCAATTTATACATGTGCGGCGTGTAAAGTATTTAATAGCAGTTCGAAATTTCCATTGGGTTTGGTTCAATTTAGAAAATAGGTTGGTACCTATTTTTGTCTCGCACAAATTTCGATATACGCCGAGATACTTTCTAAAAATCTGTTGGAAGTTCATCTGACAAAGTTTAAAAAGCTTCGTTTGAGTGCCGCTGTGCATTCATTCGTGCGTGAATTTTCGAGGTAGACGTTATCATTGCGTTGTACATCGCCATTGATTCGATAGTAAAAAGAAAAAAAAGTAAAATGTGTTATCGAATAGTACTTAGTAAAAGGGTTTTCCTTGTGATACATCACTAAATATAATATGTAGGTAAAGGTATCTAAATCTCGCCAATTTATAAGCTCATCGAAAATACTTACTTAACTAAACCTAATTTATCCTCAAAACAAATCTCCCCCCCAAATAGGTATGATTCATTAATTTTTTGTCACAAGAGGAGTAGCTAGATCCTTATCATCAGCAATTTTTCATCTACCTGTAGCCTCTCTAACACGCGCATGCGCCAATCTAAACTACTACATTACCAAAAATTGTAAACAAAACGCTATATAAAATTTCAAATTTTTGTAAAAGAATAGAAATTATTTATAATTATAATTCGATTGAGAACATCACGACTAGATTCTTTTCACTTTTTAAATTTGATTTAAACACTCAACGGAACAATAGTAATCTTTTAAATGGACAAGTTGCTTTGATTTTTCATCAAAAGTTCGTTGAGTCATTTATTTATCAATCACGAATCAATGAATCATTAGAAAAATCAGACATTTCCTCTACGATGATTATCAAGATTATTAGATAAGTTGGTGAGTATACAGTTTAATTAGTATGATTCGATCTATTAATTCTGTAATCTGTAGGTATACGAATAATGCCGAAACGAAATTATTTCCCCTATTTTATTCGTTACTGTACCTACATTATAAACAGTTGTGATTTTATTCTTCCCATTACGGTAAATTAAATCAATCGGAAGAAATAATTTTCCAAATTGAAATAATTAAACGAACTTAGAATTATCATTTCACAATAATTATTGCTATATTTGAGCAAAAAAAATTGTTAATAAAAGACACCCTGCTAAGATGAACTTTAGTCATTATTCACATTTCAAAGGCAACTCTTTTTTACTTGCATCCGTGCAATTCAATTTTTTTTAGAAGAAAAAGTGCCAATTGTTGGTCAGGGGTGCCGAAATATTGATCAACAACTTGGCACTTTCGACACGTTTTGAAGGGGAAATTCGCACTTTCTCTTATTTATCTCGATATCTTTCTGTTCTAATTTCAAAATAGGATAATTTTGAAACATTTAAAAAAAAAATTGTAGGTAATGTAAAATTCTAACTATAGACAAATACTAAAACTGGATTTAAGAAGAAATCCTCGTCTTTCAGATAATTTTATAGGTATCACTCTCGCCTAAATCACGCTGTTTCATCAAAACAGCAGTGTGAATTGGTAACAAAATCACCACCAGCACAAGGAAAACCCATAATAAAATCAATATGCTGTGACTAGATTGATTTAAAAATGGTATCGTGTTACCATAATTATTTGCTGAGAGAAAACCCATCCATATTACAAGCCTTCTTACTTTACAATAACGCTTAGAAGAAAAATTTTAACAATTGGGTAATTTAAAAAAAAAAAAAAAAAAAAGGTTAAATAGGTACTGATAAATATAACATTTGAAAAATATTAATTT
>FIZV01022529.1:0-10043 GCA_900050545.1 Trionymus perrisii | reverse complement strand
AAATTGTAAAAAATTTTATATTAAAAAAAAAAAAAAAAAAAAAAAAAAAAAACAGGATTGAATGTAATATGCATTATTAAACAAATGCTGAAAAATAAACGCCTACTCTGAAAAAATATTTTTGACAAAAATGGTATTCAACTCTGACAAAAAACTGATATAGGTACCTATGGTATACTCTGGAAAAAATAATTCTTATAAATGGTAACATTGGCAAAAGTCTCTTCTGACAAAAAAAAATTTTGAAAAATGAATACTCTGACAAATGACAATTCTAATTTTTTAAAAACTCGAAAAATAAAAACTTGACAAAACCAATTCCCATCTGGCAAAAGAAAATTCTGACAACACAGTTTTTCTGAAAAATCAATATTCTGTCAATTAATAAACCATGACTTTCGGTTACCTATTAAAAAAAAAAGAAATTCACGTGTGTGACGAAAAATGCCCCAAAAAATACCACTCTTACGCGATATTTGGCCAGCAACTTGTGGCCTCAGTTTTATTGGCCTATGTTGTGCTTCTACGATTCTAAATTAATATTCCGAATAAAAAGAATAAAATTGTGAAATGATAACTCTGACAAAAAAATTATTCTCATCCGATCAAAAATATCTCAGACAAGAAATGATTCTGAAAAATGATAACTCAAACAAAAAATTATTCTGACAAATGATAACCCTGACAAAGACAATTTTTATCAGATAAAAAAGTCTCGAACAAAAAATAATCATTCTGAATAATGAATACTTTCCAAAAACATTTTTGACAAATGATAACCCCAACAGAAAAAAACTTCTGAAACACTGTCAGAATGACCTCCACCCTCTCCACCCTTAACACATATCCACGACAATACATTAATATTCCGAAGAAAAATGATAATATTGTGAAATGATAACTCTGACAAAAAAATAATTCTCATTTGATCAAAAATACTTATCTCTGAAAAAAAAGATTCTGAAAAACGATAACTCAAACAAAAAATGATTCTGACAACTGATAACCCTGACAAAGACAATTTTTATCAGATAAAAAAAGTCTTTAACGAAAAATAATTATTCTGAATAATGAATACCTTCAAAAAATATTTTTGTCAAATGATAACCCTAACAGAAACAAACCTCTGAAACATTGTCAGAATGACCCCCACTCCTTCACCCTTGAGACATATTCACGACAATATATTAATATTCCGAAGAAAAATAATAATATTATTATAAAATGATAACTCTGACAAAAAAACAATTCCCATCCGATCAAAAATATCTCTGACAAAAAATTATTCTGAAAAAGAAGTTATTCTGACAAATGATAATCCTGACAAAGGCAATTCTTATCCGATAAAAAAAAGTCACAAATAAAATATATGTACTTGGAAAAATATTGTTGGCAAAATGACAAAAGTATAACTCTAAAAAAAAAATATTCTGAAAAATGTACATATATATACATTGTAAACTATGACGAAAAATCATAAATTAACAAACGAAAACCCTGATAAAAGCAATTTTTAATTCACTAATGAAAACCAACAGAGAACATCTCTGACAAATGACAATTCTGACTATAAAATAAGCTTGACAAACATTTTGAAAAGTGATAACTCTGACAGGAAAACGATTCTGAAAAATGATAACTCAAACAAAAAAAAAATTATTCTGAAAGAAGTTATTCTGACAAATGAAAACCCTGACAAAGACAATTCTTATCCGATAAAAAGAAAGGTCTCTAACAAAAAATAATTATTCTAAGTAATGAATACATTGGAAAAATATTTTTGACAAATGATAATCCTACCAGAAAAAAAATTCTGAATCTTCAACAGGAAAAACTATGAAAAAAAAAAATTGACAAAGACAACTCTTACATGACAGAATTCTGACAAAAAAATATGCTAAAAAAAACTTCTGACATGCTTATGAAAATTTCACAAAAATAATACTGACAAACGATAAGTTGGACAAAAAATAACCTACTTTACAGGGAATTTGATCGCCTCAAGAAAGACCCTCGTATACAAAACACAATTATTCACAAAATACCGAGACATGAAAAAATGAGAAAAAAGGAGAAAAAATTCCACCCCAACAAAAGCTGGCATTCCAAATGCATCAAAATACAAGATAATTCTCGGATTTACATCGTCACAACGAATAGCAAATGCAATACGTATTATTTTTCCAAGCATAAACGGACCCAAACAGACAGTACGAAAGAGGAAAAGAGATATAGAGACGGATGTCGTCGAAGGGGGAGCGGCTAAACCGCAAAAATAAATTAATTCGTTAGCGAAGCATGTGCGACAAGATTAAAATCTTGCGTCGAGACATTAATGCTGCTGCCAAACAACGCCAAGATATACTGCTCGTTGAGTACGTATGTATACAGTCTAGTATATCTGTGCCCCTATACCATGATATACGTACGTGTAGGTGTACATGTGTAGCCTAAGCGTAAACTGCACTCGCATAGACCTTACGGTATAGTATTTTCGCCGACTCTGCTCAATTTTACGATACCGTCTATACTATTGCTATGCCAGAGTGCACAACTACCTCGTATACCAGATCCAAATCAACACTGCTTGCGGCTCTATTCTAATGTCTTGACTATACCATTGCTAATAAACCGGTGAATAATAATTTCTCACATATTACTTCATCTAACGAGTATATACTGTAGATACGCTCGAGATTCTCAAGGTTTATTTACAAGCTGCCAAAAGCAAGTCACAAAATGAGGAAAAAAAATTCTCATAAGCCTTTTGACGCAAGTTCACTCATCATAACGCATTTTGTCTTTGGTAAATATTCGGCATTTCTTTACGTTGTCGTCGACGTCCTCGTCATCGTTGAGAATTCTTTGCGAAAGTAACGTCGTAGTCGTCGAAGGAAAAAAACACACAAACTTTACGAACCCCCCATTGTAAACGTGATTGTGCGCGCAGTCGAGTAATTCGCAACATCAAAGTAGTTAAATTATGATGGCAAAGAAGCAATTAACCCATTTTAGTATCTTCTTCCTAATGAAATAAGTCGAGTTTTAGAGGTTTGATTCGTGACAGTAAACGTCTTCCTTTTCTACGACGCGGTAAAGCACCTAATAACTTTAACGATTTTGATTATGTGAATGCCTGCGACGACTATTTTTACTGCTCGGCTATATCCATCGTATACTTAGCGAGCCTATAGCTCTATTATGTCGCGTCGCGTCGCCTGGTTTTGAACATCCATGCGTTTACGTCCGAATCTGAGAAGAAAGATTAGGGATCATGGGCATTTTTACCCTAATTATCGCAGATTCCATCTATCTGAGGCATGTATGGAGCTTTTAAAGTGGAACCAATGAAAGCTAAGAGTGATTCGAAAGTCTTTTAAACGATTTTATCGAATATTGAAAAGTCGGTTGTGCACTCATTTTGTATGTTTTCAGTAGTTTGCAGTTATTTTTGGAATATTTTTTCATCCTTTCACTAGAATAACAAAAATCGACGAAAATAACAGCAAAACAGATAATAATCGAACGTTCTCCAAGTTTTCCCAAATTGCAAGTTGTGCACTAAGGTTGTTTTCAAATTCCTAAATGAGAAGGAAAATTTACGAAGGGGTTTCTCCTTGAGGAGGCGAAAATGATCATTGATATGTAATAAAAAATGGAGTTGAGAATGACCAAGAAGTCAGAGCTAGGTCTTCGAAGGGGCTAGAGAATTGTTTAAGGAACAAATTGAATGTTCAAATATTTGAAAAAGTGTAATATTTTTTAGAAATTCGAGTGCTAGAATTTCTTTAAAATTCAGGGTAATTTTTTTCACATTTTCAATAATTATTGAATTTCCAGAATTGCAAAATGTATTATGAAATTTTCCAAAATCGTTGAATTTTCTAAAATCTCTAAATCACAAAAATTATTGATTTTTCAAAAATTATCGCATTTTCAAAAATTGTCAAATTTCTAGAAATTCCCAGTTTCCCAAAAAATGAAAAATTTTCAAAAATTATTGATTTTTCAAATATTGCAAAATTTTAACAAAATCAAATTTTTCAAAATCGTTGAATTTTTAAAAATTTTCTAATTGATAAAAATTATTGATTTATCAAAAATTGTCAAATTTCTAGAAATTTCCAGTTTCCCCAAAAATGACAAATTTTCAAAAATTATTTATTTTTCAAAAATTTAAAAATTAAAAAAAAACATCTAATTTTTCAAAATCGTTGACTCTTTTAAAATTTTCTAATTGACAAAAATTGTTGACTTTTCAAAAATTGCAAAATTTTCAAAAATCATCGCCTTTTCAAAAATTGCTAAATTTATAAAAATTTCCAGTTTCCTAAAAACTTACCAAATTTTCAAAAATGTATTCAATTGCCTAAATTGCAAAATTTTTAAAAATTATGAAATTTTCCAAAAGCGTTGAATTTCCTACAATTCTCTAATTCACAAAAGTTATAGATTTTTCGAGAATTGCGGAATTTTGAAAATCATCACATTTTGTCAGTTTTTTAAAAACTAGCCTAACAAAATTTTTAAAATAATTAAATTTTTAAAAATTGCAAGATTTTCTAAAATTGGCGAATTTTTAAATTTTTAATGATCCAATAATTTTTTGAAACTGTAAATTTTCAGTAATACATAAACTTTGAATTTTTTTGGAATATCAAAAAATCATCCCCATAACATTTCTCAATTTGACAATTTTTGCATTTTACAAAATTTTAATTTTTATCGAATTTATTCCTTCACAAAATTTTACATCTTACTACACAATTTTTTATCGAACAAAATATTTTCAAAATTTTCCATTTCGTAGAATTTCAATTTTCAATTTTTTTTATCTTTAGTCCAAATTTTCTAATGGAACTTTCTCTCAAAAATTTGACATTTGACTAAGTATATTTTCAACTCTAAAAACAAATTTTTATTTCACAGAATTTTCAATTAAAAAAAAAATCAACCTTACAAAATATTTCTCTTCAGTATCTACCTCACAAAATTTCAAAACTTACAAAACTTTTGAATTTTATAAATTTTTTCGATCGAGTAGATCTAGGTAATAGGTATATGTACAATATTATTTCTATTTTACAGATTTTTTATTTTTACCGATTTTTTCTAATTGCAAAAAATTTTTAATTTCCCCTCAAGATTTGCCATCATTCTTTTTCTATTTTCCAGAAATTTCATTTTTATTATCTAATTTTTGCAACTTCATAAAATTTTACACTCGAATTATTTATCTATCTTTTCTATTATTTTTTTATTGAAATTTTTCCCAAAAATATCACACTACAAAATTTTCCCATTTATAAAATTTTCATCTTCATTGATTTCTTCAATTTTTTTAAATTTTCAACTTCAAAATTTTTCGTTTTTTTTTCTTTTATGAAAATTTTCTCAAAAATTTCATGTTTCGCAAAATTTTCAGTTTTATCGATTTTTTTTAATTTCATGAAATTTCACATTTATCCATAAACGAAATTTCCCCCTATTTTCTATATTACATAATTTTTAAATTTTATCAAATTTCCCTATTTTACAAAATTTTTAATTTTGAGTTTTGGCCATTTGCATAAAATTTTGAATCTTAGGTACCTACCTATTAAAACTTTGATTTTTATAATTTTTTTTCAATTTTACAAAAGATTTTGCAATTTTTCTTCAAATTTTTAATTTCTTAAAATTTTGTAAGCTCTTCATTTTTACTCTATTTCTTGTTTTTTTGTTTATTTTTCTTAATTATTTTTTTTTATTATTTTTTTCAGTAGGTACTTAATGAAGTTACGAGTTTTACGTTCGAATGGAAGTCCTTCAAAAGTGTAAAGATTTTAAAAGATTCAGTGAGAAGCAGAGAATTAATTCTAAACTCAAAAACTGGCATTTCCTCAACCTCAAAATTGTTTCATTGCCTTTGTAATTTGGATCGTGTGTTTATGAATTTTCTAATTATAAATTTGAAAAATATTTTCAATGACATGGTCTTTTTCAAAATCTAAACAAGGATCTTTTTAAATTATTTCTTATAGATTTGAATAAATAGCGAGATGCGTTTTAAAATTGTAAGTTGTGCACCCACTCGTATTCTACTTTAAATTTCTTGCGAATAATTTTTATTAAAAAATTTCATCAAAATCAACTCCAATCACACCTTTTGAAAAAATCCCTCAACCAAGAAAATATTTCTCTCCGTCATACCACGAATTTCTCGTAAATTCGAGAAAAATTGTCGAATTCTTTATTCGATACCTCTTTCATGTTCTCGGCGCGATCGTGCAACCTCTCCGCGCATCTTCCAATTTCGACAATTTTTCGGGCTTCTTTTGTTCCTGAAACGGTAAAAGAATCTTGGGCGAAATTATTTATATCGAAACAATTTTCATTTTCTTCTTTGGCTCATTTTTGGCATATTTTTCTCATTTTCTTTTGATGCTCGACAGCTCAAGTGTGTAATCGACGCTCGTTTTAAATTCCAGGTATTCCTTTAATACTTAATGAAATTGCCATCACTTGAAAGACGATTTAAAAAATCCATTTGCCAAATGAATAAGTAAACGCGCAAGAAAGGTGACAACTTTGGACACATGTGCGAGTACATTGTACACGAGTATATTTTTAATTGATCAGCGAACCATTATGGGAAAGATATGAGGGTGGTTATCTTCGCATGGATAATTTTACGAGTAAAAACCATTCCAAAATATAACGTCGGGTCAACCAGCGCTACGAGCGCAGCGCAACTTTATACTTATAAATTACAGCAAAAGATGACGAATGCATTATTATGCAACGAAAGCATCTGCATCGAAGCAGCACTAGCGCCATTGTACATAAATTTCTCGATACCATGCGAACGCGTTCTACGAGAGTGAACAATATTGAAAACGCTCCAACGAGTTTTTTTTCTATCGTTTTGTATATGTAGCTGTTTTGGCGAACGTGGATCGTGACCGGTGACCATTTTAGGCAACGTCCGTTCGGCTTCCAAGTTCACTCGGTATAATGGAAGTAGTCGCAGTAGGAAAAGAGCACCGAGAGGTAGATTTTTAATCGAAAAAACATTAGCAAGATGGACAGATAATGCGAGGGTATGGCATGATTTTTAGACCGGCCAGTCGCTGCCCTTTGTGGCTCGAGAGAAGCCATCCATTAAAATTAATTTGGCAAAAATCCGCCGAATCCATTCGAGTCGACAGCACACAGCGAAAAGCTGAGCTGAAAGAGGAAAAAAATTATCGCAGGCTTTTAAAGCCTCGCTCGTATTCAAAAAATCCAGCCATAGAAAAAGATAGCCAAGTGAGAAGAAAAATAAGCAGATAAAGATATCGTGTGACGTCACCGTATCCGGCTGCGTGCTGTTGCAATATAATCCATTTCCGGCGAGCGAGCATGCGCAGCCGCTATATATTACAGGTTTGGCGGTTCACTTCCGACATGGCAGCGACGGCACAATAACCCTCGCAGCCCCCCTCGCCCCCATCAATATACGAAATCCTACGCGAATACAATACACAGCCTGGTGGGATAAATATACTCTCTCTTTCGGTTTTTTTTTTCCACCGCACTCGGAGTATCGCGTGCCCAAAATATAAGAAAAGCTCTCTCGATGCAAGGAAGGTGCGTGCAGGGTGGAGAGAAATTTCGTTCACACGAAACCGACATCACTGATTTGACGTGTTTCCACACTCTGTCTAATGACCTGGCCCTGCCAAACATCACGAATGCCCCGAGAACCTGGGTAAGGTAATGGAGCGCGAAAAACTTTCGCAATTTGGTGCCCCTGCCTTGCCCTACCTATGCTACAACGTATAAAGAAAAAATTACTGCGGAAATATTTGCATGATTGAAGTTTATTAAATGCGAAAGCGTATAGTTTCAAAGGATCCGGGCTTCAGCGATCAAAGGAAATTTCGAATTATTACGTTAAATTTTTTTTTAATGCCAAAGGTTCCCTTTACCTTTTTCTCCCTTCCTGTTGTCGCGTTCAAAGGTGAATTGGGAAGAGACGACGGTGGAAGGTGCTGCGACCAGACGTGGCCCTGGCCACCGATACGCTAATCTATACGTATAAGAATTTTTACTAATTTAGCGATAAAAATTTCGGCTTTTATTGGAATTTTTCATTCGTATCACGCCAACTGCAAGTTGAATTTCGTTCCAAAAAAATACGTCTCCTCCCTCTTCCTACCCCTTTGCCATTTCTCAATCTCTTTATCAGACCGTTTTGTCGCTTAATTTCGTTACTTTATGTCCGCTACCGCATTAAAAAAAGTACCCACCGTTTCACCTCCCGTCGCCCACACCATCGTTGAATAACACAAATCTCTTTCCTCTCTTTTTTTTTTTCGCTTTTTTCCTTTGGTATTTATTTTTACGATTTTAGATAGCATACGTACTGTATAGTAGAGAGTTATACTCTATACTACCTAAGTATATTATACGCCCGGTATTAAGATTAATACTTTGTTGTGTTTAACGGCCAGTGTACTATTTCGCTGGTTTACGATTCCGATGCGATGGTTTATTACAAGGCGAATAGTTATACTATACAAATGCGAAGAAGATAACACCCAAAACGAAATGTGTACTCATTGACGAGCGTTTCAAATGAGAATAGAGATGGCTGAGTAAGACTGAGGGGCTGGGTGACCAGGGCAGAGGTTCGAGTTCGGCGTTCGCGTTACCAGTAAACAACGCTGCTGTGTTTTTGATTAATTAAACGAAAAGCTTTCCAGTTCGAAGTTATCTCTTCTTCAGTCTTCAGTGATGATACGTATTCTTTATAAATACACTTATACATACGTGTACCCGAACGAGTCCCTAATTTCTAGGGTTTTTTTTCTTTCTATTTCTCTCACACTTTCTCATTATGAAGTCGAAGATTTATGTAGAAGTTTTTGAAAATATATTCCTTATCACTTGTCTCTCTACCTCTCTCTTTACAAATGTATGGCGATGTGATGATCGACATAGTGATGTCTTCAAATTTACAGGAAAAAGGATAGTGAAAAATTTTTTATCAAGAGATACATGTACGAGCCCTCACTTAATCAAAGCGTGGGTGTGCTGTAGATAAGAATGGTGAATCAGCCCTTGGATGGAATTTACAAAGTGTATCTAGTGAAAATTGGTCCTTGCATGGCTCAAAAAATTGCTAGTAAAATTTTTGCCCCCTACCTAATTTCAATCTCAT
This sequence comes from Trionymus perrisii, assembly GCA_900050545.1. Classification (NCBI taxonomy): domain Eukaryota; kingdom Metazoa; phylum Arthropoda; class Insecta; order Hemiptera; family Pseudococcidae; genus Trionymus; species Trionymus perrisii. Next base: position 856 of record FIZV01022529.1, on the reverse strand, counting down.
TCGATTAAGTAGAATGGGTTTTTTCGTTACAAATTTTCATTTTCAATAATTCGTGACAGAATTTTTTCAAACTTTGTGAAGGTGATGGACTCGAGCAAGAGTCATTACTAGACAGTGGTGAATCTAAAAGGGGAAATATAGGGAAGTCAGAAAGTTGATACATTACTGTGCCACTTTTTTGAAAGTGGAGAGGGCTGTTTCATGGAATAAAATTAAAAAATAATTTTTTGAACAACTATAGGTACTATTTTTTAGAAATTCAAAGTTATTTTTTTCCCACTTTTTCAAAAACCAGCTACCTATTTGAATTGTCTAAATTGCAAAATTTTCAAAAATGTTCAAATTTTTCAAAATCGCTGAATTTTTAAAAATTCTTCAACTCACGAAAATTATCAAATTTTCAAAAACTATTCAATTTTTAAAAATTGAAAAACTTTTCAAACTTCAAATTTTTAAAAATCGTTACATTTTTTAAAAATTGATAAAATTTTTTGAAATCGCTGAATTTTCTAAAATTTACAAAAATTATTGATTTTACAAAAATTACAAAATTGTCAAAAATCATCATTTTTAAAAAATTGTAACTTTCTCATAATAAAATTTTTTAAATTGTTACCTACTTTCCCAAAAACTGAAGTTTGTTTAAAAATTATTAAATTTCAAAAAATTGCAAAATTCTTCAAAATTATTGAATTTTTAAAAATCTTTCATTTTTAATGATCCAATAATAGGTAGTTTTACGAAATTGCAGATTTTTCAAAAGTAATAAAATTTTCAGTTGGTAGTTGGTACCTAAAGCATTACCTGTCATTTTTTTAGGAATATTAAAAAAATCATGCCCTACCCCCTCCCAAAT
>FIZV01022524.1:0-10113 GCA_900050545.1 Trionymus perrisii | reverse complement strand
AAAAAAATGCTGCTGAAAATTTTTGTGTAGGTAATTATTTTTTACAAAATTTTATGAAAATCTACTCTGATGGGTAAATTTAAAGATTTTTTGTACCTATCTGCTCCCTCTTTCACCTTCGTAAATTAAAAAATTGTACTTTTTCAACAAACTACATATCATTAAACTACGTGCATGTACCTCGACCTGCATATTTATTTTAAAATGATAAACGCTCAACGGGGTCCTTTATCTTGAGGCTTTCTATGGGTCCCGCCTTTACATGATTATCATAATAGGATAATTATCGCAACTATATCGCAACAAGTACCTGAAACTGATATCCATTGCAGCAGGTGAATGGAAAAAAAATCAATTAATTGATATTGCACCACTACATCGAACATTTTTTACTCTTACTAGTATTTTGTTCTGAATATTGGTCGAAAAACAAAAATAGTCTATTTTGAGACCGTTTCGTAAATATAGTGTAAGGATATGAAAATAGAGTAATAAAAATAATTATAACGTTGGTTTGTTATACTGTACTTTCATAAACTTGTTTTTAAGCAGGTGTTTTTCGGGGTAAAAAAACATTACTTACGTTCATGTTCGAATTCGATTAATCGTCTATTTGTTGTATCGGATTATACGAGTATAAGCCTTTGAAAAGGTTCTTAAAAGGGACGTATAAAATACGTTAGAATTTTTCTTTTAACAAGCCAGATGCTGAAACGAATTGAATTGCGAGGAAATTTCATACTTTATGATTAAGACTGGGCATGTTTCTTTTTTTCAACGTGATAAAGAATGACTACCTTGTACCTAGACCTACCTACACTTCTAAAGCATAGGTAAAAATGTAGTACTTCATCATTCTTTGCAACAGCTTTAGAAACGTATTGAACGAATAAAAGTATTTATCAAAAGATAAAAACCACACGGAATGGTTCTTTGTTTACAGGTTCTCGGAATTGGTTATATTAGTTATGCTGTGGCAACTATGAAAAGAATTGGAATTGGAAAACTTGTAACGAAGATATGAAGCAGAAAAAAATTCAACGGGTAAGTGTTTTTATGAACTGATGCTTTTGTGATAACCTTCGGGCCAACAATCCGAAAGCTTAAGCTTAGCTGGTAGTCAGCCCATTATCGTAGGGTATCCATCTTTCAGAAAAAAAAAACTATCGTTCATTATTCTATTGACATTTTGAATTTTTGCAATATATGTATCGGTACCTATGTACTTATCGTGAGTATAAAAAGTTACGTACTTTAAGAGGTGGGTAGGGAGGTAGAAACATGATACACAAATCATGATTGGTAAACCCTCCGAGGTAAGAATTCGATAACTGGATTGGTAAAGAGGTCATTATGATCGAGTATCTTTTTGAAAATGTATTTTAATCTAGTTCAACAAACGAATGAACTCCGTAGGAAAAAATTCAAAAAAATTGAAACCTAGCTCAAATCATGAATACCAACTGAAGTTTTTTTTCAGCCTTGGTGCCCAAAAGAAAATTAGTTTTTTTCTCTCGCCTTATAGGAGGGGAGGATAGGTGAATATTTACTCATGCTCAATATTGAGTTAAATTATATGTCGGTATACGGGATACTATTTTCATGTCCGAAATTTTAAAAATACTCAATTTTTGTCATTGGAACGAATTTCTCATTGATGGTTTGAGCGATATTTCATAAAATAGGTGTTTTAACAAAATTGATAAAAAATTTCAAGTTTGAATAAAAATTTTTTGTTTTTCAAATTTTTAAGTAGGTAGGTATATGTTTTAAAAATTGTAAACAATTTCGAGCAGGAATTTTGAAAAATTTGTTTTCAATGGAAGTAAGCAGTCTTTTATAAATTCTAACGATTTTTTGCAAAATTGGCAAAAAATTGCAACGTTTTAACGATTTTTTCAACAGTTCCGAAAATCAATTTAAATAGAAGAGTTTCCAATAAATCATAAAAAATTCTCTTTGATCATAAAATGCTTTTTGTTCTCCAATTTAATTTCAATGGTTCATTTTTTTAGATTTTTAGTCCTTTTTATTTTTTTCTTTGTTAATTTTTTAAAATTTTTTCTATTGAAAATATCACCTATATTTCAAATTTTGATCTCCTCATCTTACTTTTATATTGAGTTAATTTTTTTAACCTACAACTTCTTTTATTTTTGATTTTATAGTTAGGTATACATATAATTATTTTAATTGTTAATTTTTCCAATTTGAAAACTTTTTATTTTCATTTACCTATTTTTTTTTTTTCACAAAGAATATCTTTTTTCTTCTATTTGAATTCTTTTTTCCTTCAATTTTCAGGCAATAATTTTCCCACCGCTAATTTTTCTCAAGTCTTTAAAATTTTATTTCGTTTCAATTTTATTCCGATTAAAAATTTTTCTCGATTTTTATTTTTATATTTGAATTACAAATAATAATGTTTTGTTTTTTGATTTGTTTTCAGTTTCATTTCAATTTCTAAAGTTTTGAATTTTTCTTCAAGTCTATGTTTAATTCAATTTTAAATTTAATTATTTTATTCTAGTACAATTTTTTTTAATTTTACTACTTTTTTTCAAATTGATAATTTCTTTCGTTTAATTTTTTTTTATTGTAATTTTTCTACAATTTCTTGAAGTTACGTTTTCGACAAATTTTATTTCTTTAAATTAAGGATTCTTTCTCTTTCTCAATTTTTTTTTTCAATTTTAGTCATTAATTTTTTCATTGGCGATTTTTTCCAGTTCTTAATTTTTTTTAATCTCAATAGTTTTCATTTTTTTAAAATTTAAATTGTTTCTAAGTCATTCCAATTATTTATCAATTTTTTGTTTTTCAATTCTAATTCAAATGTTAATTTTTGCAACTATTAAATTTTTTTCCAGTTTTTTTTCCACCTTAATCCTTTTTTCTAGTTACCTAGACCTACCTATTAAAGAAAAATCAATTGATTTTTTTTTCAATTTTTTCCTAATTTTAATATTTTTCATCAACATTTTTTTTCCTTTTTCAATACGATTTTTTTTTTCCTATTTTCAGTCATTAATTTTTCCTCTGTATTTTTTACAATTCCTTGAATTTTTATTTTATTGTTTTGATCGAAAACTTTTGTTTTTCAATGTTTTTTCAGTTATAACGTAATTCTTTTCTATTTTTTCTAGTTTTGAATTTATTTTTAGTAAATTTTGTTCTTTATTCAATTTTGACTTTTTTAATTTTTTTAAGTAAGTAAACAATTTTTTAAATTTTTTTTTAAATCAATAGTTTTTCAAATATTTTTAAATTTTATTTCAATTTTAAAAGCTGTTCTAAATTATTGAATTTTAGGCCGTTTGTAAGAAAAAGGAAACATTTGATCATAAATTTTTGAAAAGTTCATTTTTTAACACAACTTTTTCATCATTTCTTACAGCAGTTTTTTTTATAAAATTCGAGCCTTCATTATTTCGACAATAAAATTTGAAATAAACCCCCTTTTTTTTGAAAAAAATTGTTTGAAGATTTCAAAAAAGTATGTTTTGGCAAAATTTAAAAAAATTCTAATTTAGGTAAACAAAATTTGAAAAACTCTTTCACCATGAATTTTTTCTGAACTTGCGTTTGAATTAATTACTTACCTATAAATTTTCAAAATTGATTGAGAAAATTTTTTTGAAAAATTCATTTTTAACATGAGGTTTTTTCAATATTCCAACGAGTTTAGCTGGGAATATTTTTTTTGTAAGGGGTTTTCCAATGAAATCAGATGAAAAATTTCTACAAATTTTTCCAGAAAGTTTTTTAGTTTGAACACGATTTAAAAAAAGAGTAAGTATTGGAGCAAAGTTTCAAATATTATTTCATCATCATTTTTTAAGATTAAAATTTGAATTAGTTTTTTTATAGAAGTATAATATTTACTAAAAAGATTACTTGAGCATTTCAAAACTTTCCATCTGAAATATATGCTGCTACATGCTGCGGCATGGCGAATGAAAGAACCCATTCTTCGATAAGATTAAAAAAATGACGTAATTCTTGGCAAAAAATAATTCTGGTCGAACCTTCGAGTCGGTGTAAACCCCCCAGGATAAATCTATATGCTATTAAATTTTGCCGCCTAAATCTTAAATTGGATAAACCGAACACAAATCTGCGAAACGAAGGGTTTCGCGTGTGCTATTAACTTCTTACCAAACACGCGTCATATCATCCGAAAACACTTCTATATTAAACTAATAAATCTCTATAATCCGCGTATATGCCACATAAACGCGTATACCCCTTCAATCCTCATCTATCCCATCGTGTTGGCAAATCTGAACTGGCCAACGCGAGCAATTTCCTTCGTCCTTCTACCATTCGGATAATTCAGGAAGTATCCAATACGAGGCTAATAATTTTTTAAGGCCTAAAACCAGACCACAATCGAGACTAATTTTTTCGCAAAAGGTCATAGACGAAGAATTGTTCTAAAAATTATTCGAAACCGGAGTCAGTGGCTTTTAGTGAATTGGCCTTGGTAAACCAAACATGTCTGGAATAATAATATGAAATTCAGCTTGATGCAACTGCACGCCACGCAGCGCTTCAGGGTCAACGAATGTGAAAACTTTGAACTATAAAGGAAGATACCTCGCTTTCAGCAGATTACATTTCGTACTATCGCAATTTCTTATAAAAGATTTACTAATTTTGAACTTGCTACTTTGTTGAATTTGTGTAATTCTCGAGACTGACAAGTGACAACAGAGGAAACAAAAATTTCGTAATTACGGCGTCATGGATTTGATGCAGGTGGTAAATCGAGATAATGTACGGGGAAAGGTCAATACTCGACACTTCGTGACTGCCGACTACGGACCAGGTTCGATCTATACTTCTACCCTGCCTACAGTTGCTTTGTAGAAATAATCAAAACAGAAGGCAAAAAAAAAGTTAAACGTGAAAGAAAACAGCGAAAGAGTTAATTTGTAAAAAAAAAAAAAGTAATAGTTCTTTGAGAAAATCAAAACGTAAGAAAAACTATTCGAACCGTATCGCGTAATTTGTGATAAATTAAAATTAAAGTCGAGGTATGATTACATTATAGGTGCAAATGTTGGTAATTTTCGCCTGCTTTTATCGTACTCTGCGTTCTTGTGAAGTACGTGATAAGCAACATTCCTTCTTGTTAAAAATACGTCCTCATCATAGAATTTTTTCGGTAACGGTTCAATGTGCCAGTATCGCACCATTTTTTTTTACAAAAATATAAAATTTTTTGCGCCTTCAAGTACGAATACATACGAAGATTATAATGGCAGCAAATTGCGAACAGAGTTTGGAACCAGTTTTTATAGTACCCACATGCACGTATATTCGTTGACTGACAAGACACTATGCGGGAATGATGCGAGCGTCTAAAAGGAAATATACGTATGCTGATGAAAATATGGCATCTTCATGGCTGAAAGTTGCCATCTTGGAAACCTGTACAAGGTACATACGTTAACGCGACCGTACGTACGGATCACCAGGTGAATGCGACATGCGATTAATTGGTAAATACTCCCGTGGTTCTTTTTAATCATTTTTAGCCGAATTTTTTTCAAAAATTATGTCTATTGCGTTAGGCCTACTCCTGAAACACAAAAACGCGAAAGTGATAATTTTTTTTGAAATTCGCACCATCAATGGAAATGCACATCATCTCTAATACGTCCAAATTTTAGCTTCCTTGGTCATCTACACTCATTTTTAGGCCCCATAGAAGTGAGCTTTTGCCCATTTTTTATATTGATCAAACTGTAGCCCCTCCCACTTGAAGGCCTATAGGGATACCAAAATTTCATCGTATGTTGAGTATATGCCCCTAATGTGTTTTTTTTTTTTTTAGTTTCGGCCTTCGGGTCCTTTTTAACTCTTGTGTAGGATCAAAAGTGAAAAATTTTCATTTTCCTGTTCCTTGGTTCATTAATCAGCCTATAGCCTAAACCAATGACCTAGAGAGCCAAAATTGGTATGTAGAGTCGAAAGAGATCGACTGATGTGCCTTTTGATGATTTTTGACCTGTACAGCCTAAATTTGTGACGAGGCCCTTTTTTGTGAACACTCCAGCAGAGGTGCAAAGAGATGGAATTTTATGATATATGCACCAGCAATGGAAACCCTCATCATTATTAACATATCCAAATTTCAGCTTCCTAGGTCATCTCTACTATTTTTTTAGGCAGAATTTTTTACGTTGATCAGTCTATAGGTCCTTAAAAATAGTCTAGGGAAATTGAAAATTTCATCTTATGTTCAGTTTGTGCCCTTGATGTGTTTTTTGTTGGTTTTGACCTTCGGGTCCCTTTTGACTCTTGTGTAGGATAAAAAGTCAAGAATTTTCATTTTCCTGTTATTCAGCCAAAAGCCTAAACCAAATCATCTAGAGGGCCAAAATTAGGTATGTAGTTTAGATAGAGGTCACTGATGTACCTTTTTCGGATTTCGACCTTAGGGGTCCAAATTTGGGGCAAGGGTCTTTTTTGTGAAGACTCCGACTTGTGAAAACTCAAAGAGATGAAATTTCATGAAATTTGCACCAGTCATAATAGGAAACCTCATCACCTCTAACATGTGTAAATTTCAGTTTCAAGTCATCTCCAGTTCTTTTTTGGCCCCAAAAAAGTGAATTTGATGTCACTTTTGAACATTGGTCGGACTGCAGATCCATGGGGTTCCAAAATTTAATTGCAGTGTTAGTTTATGCCGCTGGTGTGCCTTTTGTTGGTTTCGACCTTCGGATCCATTTTGACTCTTTTGTAAAGTCACAAATCAAAAAATTGGTGCGTTGATGCTACATAGAGGTAATAAGGTCATTAATGTGCCTTTAGGGGGTTTTGAGGTTTTCACCCAAAATTTGGGACAAGGCGATTTGAGTTTTTCATGTCTTTGCTTTGACACGCAACTGAAAGAAGAGTCACGAAAAAGCGTCACGCTGACTTAAATATTTTGTCACAAATTCTGAAAAATAAAATTTTCAAAATTTGAATGACTTTTTGATATTTTTTTAAATATTTTTTCAGGCCTTTTGTAACTTAATTTTTTTTTAATTTCTGACTTTTAGTTATTTTGTCAAACATTCTGAAACAGATTTTTAAAAATTTGAATGACTTTTAGACATTTTCTCAAAATTTTGTCACACATTCCGAAACAGATTTTTAAAAATTTGAATGACTTTTTGACATTTTCTCAATATTTTGTCAGGCATTTTGTAACATGATTTTTTTTTAAATTTTGACTTTTAGTTATTTTGTCAAATATTCTGAAACTTATAAATTTTTAAAAATTAGAATGACTTTTAGACATTTTATCACTCACTTTATCGATATTTTTTCATACATTCTGGAATAAAGATTTTTAAAAACTTGAATGACTTTTTGACATTTTTTCAATATTTTGTCAGAAATTTTGTAACTTATAAATTTTTGAAAATTTTTGACTAGATTTCAGTCATTCTGAAACAATTTTTTTAAATATTGAATGACTTTGTGAGACATATTGAAACGTATATATTTTTTTAAATTTTGAAATGTTTCTTTCGAAATTGCATGTCCAGACATGAAAAGGCTCTCCCATAACATGCATTGTATAAATTCTTAAAAATTTTCAAAAATTGTTGAAATTTTTGTGTTTATAATTATTTTTTTCATCAAATTTTTTTACTCATACAATTTTTTTCTTCCAAAAAATTTGCAGGGAATGATTTTTATTGAAATTTTTGAAACTACTTTTGTGATTTTATTTTGTTCTTAGTGAAATGACAATAAATATTAGTCATGTCAACCGCCTTTAATTTTGACAATTTTTTGAAAATTCAAAGGGTAAAAAACGAAAAAATATTGATCTATTTCTTTTAAAAAAAATTATCTAAAAAATGAAAAAAATTCGGCTCTCAGGTAGCCGCCTAACTGCTACGCTTTTTTTTGGGTTACTGTATTAGTTCCTCGTGCATGCCGGCGCTGCCTCAGACATGTATTAATTAGTGTAATTGGGCGTGAGTGGCTAGAATACTGGTTTTGGTGGATGTAAAGGCGAAATATCGTGTAAGTGTCGCACCTTGTCGTGAATTAACGTCTACCACAGATTAAGACACCTGTTTGGTGAGCTGATAGAATAATCGAGTGTTCCATCGGTTGGAAAATATTCTCGTCGTATAAGATGCGAAATAAACATGTGTAATTTTTACTCTTGTAATATTTTCACGTTCTAATATTACCTGCACATGAAGCAAAAAAAAAAGGAAATTGAGAAGGTAATTTTCCCTTTAGTATGAAAAAAAAAAACAACTTCATATCTCGTTTATCCATTTTTACCCTTCGTACCTATACTAAAAGAATGTTTAAATAATAAAAATAGGTCGGTTATACTTACAAGACCTTTACTGCACAAAATGGTACATACAAAGTAAAAAATATTCCCATGACCAAGCCTTTCAACTTCCACGTACCTAGGTAATCCAATTTCATGAGAAATTCACAAGCGTCGCAACTTTTGGCGGAAAGATGGTCAAACGAGCGGAAAATGTAAGAGGTACATTAATTGTCTTTACTAAACGTACATTACCGAACATTTATAGTGTACGAGTATATACGTTAGGGATTGAAATCAAAAATACATTAGATGTCCAGATGACCGCTGATGACCCCTCGAGCATGTTACATGGGCCTTTTCTCCCGCTTCTAAGCACCGCTACCTATTATCATTAGCGACAATTGTTCATTTCTGTTTCGTTATTAGTAATATTTAATGAGCACGCGGATTATTATTGTATCTGTTTGTATCTTGCTAATGTGTTATTTTCGTGCACATTAATTCTATACTCGATGCGGTATAAAATAGTTATTCGTGTAGCCGCGGGTATTGCACCCAACTCGTGGGCTATTGGGTGTTTTGCTCTTTGTCGCTCGGTCTTATTTCGATTTTATTTGGAATTGAGTTTACGTTCATGTTTGAGGGTAGGAGGAGAAGAAGGGAGATGTTTTTATGAAATTGTACAGGGCGTATTTAAAAGTTGGTATGATGTGGTGTATTTTGTTGATTTTTTTTCCTGTTACTCAAATTGACGAATAATGAGAAAATTAAATAAGAATTATTCCAATGAAGAAGAACAGTCACAGAAACCTATACATTACATAGGTACCTTCATAAATTATTGACACACGACAATTTTGCAAGATTTCACTGCTTTAAAATCCCCTACCTCCGCTCTGAGATATAACTCGCGCTTTGAGAAAAATGAGTAAAAATATTTTTTGAGCAAATGTAAAATTGAAAAAAAAAAATTAACGAAACTAATGTTTTTTGAGATAGATTTTAACAAAAAATGATGAAAAATGGCAATGAAAATTTTTTTAAATTTAAGAAATCAAAAAGTTTGTTAAAAACTTTTATTTTAAAAATACTTTTCTGTGAAATTTTGCAAAAAAAAAAAAAATATTGATAAAGTCTTCAAAAATCATTGAGAAACAAAACTTGAATTGAAAAAAAAAGTTGTTTTAAAAAATGTTTTTTATTGAATAAAAATGGGGGAAAATAACAAATGTAGATAAAAATGAAAAAAAACGAACAAAATTAACTTTTAAAATGAATTTTAACAAAAAAAAATTGAAAAGTGAAATTAAAAATTTATTTAAAAATCATTTTAGTAAAAAAAAAATCAAAAGTCAAAAATGTTTCAAGTAAAAATTTAAAAAAAATTAATAGGGCTAATTTTTTTTTTGTTTATAAAAAGAAGAAAAAAGAATATTCTAATTGAAAAAAGAATTTTTTGCTAAATTAAAAAAAGTATAATATACGGAAAATAAATTTTAAACGAAATATACCTACTGAATTTTTAAAAAAATGTTGAAAATTGAAATATTTTTTGGAACACTAAACTAGAAAACTTGGAAGCATTTGCTTGAAAAATTCTAACAAAAAAGGTTTTTCTGTAAAAATTGAAAAATAAATTGAACATGCTTGAAAAATGTTTGCAAGTAAGTATAATAATTTCAAAAAATAATAATACTTAATAAAAGCAAATTTTTAATTAATTAAAAAAAATTATAAAATTTTTAAAATTTTAGAAAAATTATAATTGAAAAATAAAAAGAAAAATTCTGTTTGGAATAAAAATTGAA
>FIZV01022493.1:0-20541 GCA_900050545.1 Trionymus perrisii | reverse complement strand
AAGGGAAAAATAAAAAATCGAGGGAATTTCTCGCTCGATGTTGTGACTGGGTTTCGATTAAACACCCTGTACATACCTTGAGATGTGATAGTGAAATCGAAAATAATGATAACAACAACAAGAGGTGAAATGAAACTGGTACCTAGTAATTTGGAAATTTGGAAAATGCGTTGATTTCTTAAAGGATTTATTTTACGTTCTTGGACACTACTTATTTTTCTCTTGAAAATTTGAAATAAGTGAATCTTTTTTGTTTTGAAATATCAGATTTTCTCTCAATAAAATGCCCACTATTATTGCCTTGGATGTATCATTGTCTATGTTTTACAAAGTATCCGGTTTTGAAACTGGTGAGAAGCATTCTCGTCTACAACTGGCTATACATGCTGTCAATGTTTTACTGGATTACCTGAGTATTCATTCTAAATTGGAGTACGTTGCAGCTGTAAGTAATGAGTAGTTGAAAGAAAAGTACAGTGGTAGATTACTATCATGATATGATATTTTACTAGGTTGCTTATTCATCCAAAGCAGATGTTATTTCACCGTTTACTCGCGATTATGAACTTCTTAAAACAAAACTTTCTGAACTAGAAGTGAAAGATAAGACCAACTACGAATCTCTAATACGACTGTTTAATCGTATGGTCATCAGCGAATGGGGAAGTTGTACTCCTTGTCAAGTAAGAAGTAATTTTCAACTTTGCTCTTTTCATTTTTACCCTGATTAACTTTACATGAAACAATTTAATGATGTTTCTTTCAGGTAATTATAATTACAGATGGAAGTTCGTCTTTTGAATCGCTTGCTCCTACACCAACGACAGCAATAAGCTTTCCGTCGTCGGTTACTATTGCATCAATTGCTCCTGCAGATGACATGTATTCGCCATTAGCTTTGCAGAGAATATTAAAAATCTTTGATTCCAATGGTAAAATACTGAAAACCGATTCCAACGTGGATATGGATGCAGTAACCTCATTTATGCGAGATTTAGCTAAGGAAAATTATTCGTCTAGTAATGCTACACTGAAATGCGGTGGTATTTTATCGAAAATTCAACTTTTGCCGCCACCTATGGTAAATTTGAAAATAATACAAATTATAATTTTTCTCGTATCGTTATTGATTAGATCCACTGAGTAACAGCATTCTGAATATTTTTTAGCCTTGCACTTCGTTGATCGACTTTGACGTCAAAACTACTCAAGTTAGTAATATGATTGAGATCTGCGGATTTATAGATAATGTGGATATTGGAACGCCTGCCGCGATTTCTCGTCATCTTGTGCTACCAATCGCCGGAACCCAGGAAAATACAGTATTAGAGAATTTCGAAGATATGGAAATTGATGAAGAAACACTTCATGACGACGGAAAAATACCTTCATTTTGTGTTTTACTACACGGTGCTTTGAAAGTAATTTCAAAAATAAATACTCGAGTAAATCGTCTAACCGATATTTATTTAGAAATGAATTCATTAAGTATTTTTGTAGGTTGAAAACATGGTTGCTTTGTGTGAATTGGGTTCGAATTGGTATGGAATTCTGTTTTCATGGACAGATACTAAAAAAAGATCGAATTTAATGCTTATCGTATTAGAACCTGAAAAAATATCAGTTCCTTGGATAGGAGATTTCAAGTATTTGGGAACTTTACCAAGTGAAAACATTGTTCCTGGTATGTTCTTTCTGCTTTATTTCAATAAACTTTATGAAGTAGTAGTTGGTAAACGAGAAAACTTTACGCTTCAGAACCAGATGAATGTTTCCCTGTGCGCCCACCGGAGAAAAGAAGTTATAATCAAAATTTGGTCGTTTGGGTTAAGCAGTCTGGCTTGCAATCTGATGTGCAAAAAATACTTAGGCAAGCCAGAAAGTTGCCAGAAAAGACAAATAATTTTTATAAAGTAGGCTAATATTCAATTCCCACTTCGTTTTCTTTTAGTTGATTATTGCACCCGTCTATAAATATTGAAATATTTTATAGGAATTGAACCGATTAAGAAGAGCAGCAATTTCTTTCGGATTTGTCGAACTATTAGATGGAGTAGCTGACATATTCGAAAGAGAATGCACAATGCTACCTGGTTCAGCTCATCCGGATTGCGCCCTTCAGTTGACCCATTCTGCTGGTATATTGAGAAGACCTGTTGCTAGAGATGCAAAATATTCCATACCGCCCATGAGAACGAAATTTGTATCGGGAATAGAATCCTACGGAAAAGTATAAATCAAATTGAAAACTTTTTTTACGACTCAAGAATTTCCCGTTTGGGATACAATTTTAACAGGTTTAACACTGTGCGAAGGGAAGAAAATCTACGAAGAAGTGTAACTCATGCCCGAAAAAATTAAAACTGCCGTGTAAAACATTATTTGTTCAAGTACAAATCAGTGAATTGAAAACTAAAATACTCACTGCGATTTTATTTAGGTATGTTGATTTATTTTATATTCGAAGAGTGGTTATTATTCCAATTTCCATTATACAGATTAAGAAAACTATCGAAGCTAACAAATTATATTTACATGGTTGAAAAAATTAAATTTGTGCAAAATATACGGGAAAACAACTAAAAGCGAAAAAAAAATTAATAAACGTCCAGCCACTCAAATTTTATACTCGTACTATATGTTAATTTTTCGCTATAACAAACTTTAATTTAAACTAACAGTGAGTCGATGTACAATTGTTAAGTAATGGTCGGTGAACAACAGAAACAAGACTAGACATAAAAATATAATTATGTAATATCATGTTTATAACAAATTACAATTATTGGAAAGTCATCATTTTACAATAGTAACAAACATGACTAGAAAAAATTCATTGTTTGATACTTGGATAATAAAATATACATAGGTGCTTGGAGTTATATATGTACTCCATTCTTTGTTTTAAAAAAAACACAAAAATATTTTTCTACCAAAAAGTACAAAATTTTTCAGTTTCAAGTACCTAGACCTACTAGAAACATTTAAGTTCTCGTTGTTTGTCTAATGTGATTTTTTAGAAATATCTACTGGATATTATAAAAAGAAACAATTTCATTAATTATCGCTCTCATGGATAGTAATCTATTGCATTACGGATATAATTCGTTTAAAAATATGTAATTTTTGGCAGTAAAAGACTAAAAGTAACAGTCACATCGAAAGAAAATGAGTTTTTGGTTTTAGTAAACAATCATTTGACAGTAGAGGATTTTTTTTTAAATCTACGTAATAGGCAGTTGCTTACCAAATATGCTATGTTTCTCATCAATTTGGAAGTTTTTTTTCACCCAAGAAATGTTTAACAAAAAAAGTCTTAAATATCCTCACCTTTTTATTTAAAATTTTTATTTTCCATTGTGTATGGCAATCGCATCAAACCTACTACTTACACATTCATTTTCTTTCAAATAGACCATTAATAAAATGAAATAATACGACCAATGAGGAAGTATTTTGATTACTGTCGGGACAGTCCTACCATTCAGTTTCGAGCTCTCTAAACCCCAGACGAATGACACAATAAATCGAACAATTTGATCGATGAATGTTTTTTAAAGCAATGAAGACTGAATGATTTAAAATTACCAAAGATATTTCGATGAACACAAATTAAGTCGTACATGTGTATGAGTTAATTAAGGAGGGAGGGTATTCTAATCAATTTCTGTTGGTTACATACACTACAGTAAACATGCGGGAATTTTTTTAGTGATGTGATTTTTGTTTTTGATATGGAGAATTGCAAAAAATTAAGAATGAAGTTTAGTTTTTTTTTGCAACCTACATACATTTTTTAGAACCCCCTCTCCTCCAGTACAGATGATAGATTAAAATAGTAACTATATCAAAGCATTAATCGGATTTAGAAGAAAAAGGCCAGCTCAGGCCAGAGTTACATTTTATTTTAAGCACAAAAGTAGTACATATACTGATGAGTCAAAATACTGAGTAAAATAAAAAAAAAATCAATTACGTTATTAAACAAATTCTTGAAAGTGAGTAACATTTTTATACTTAAGTAACTACCTTATACGTATATTATACGTACATTCTTTTTTAATAAGTAAGTTCGATTTTTTTTTCACCAAAAACTGCTTAAAATTTTTGCAAAAAATCTCTCGAACGTTTAAGACTTGAACATACTTTCTAAAAAGTTTCAGACAGGTATCCGTCAGTTAAAGTGTCACGCAGTCAATAGAAGCAATAAATAATCAATATCTTCGTTTCGCTTGATGGTTGAAAAATACAAATTGAAATAGACAATTACTAATATTGTAAATGATAAATTTTTAATAATAAGCGAAGTTGAAAAAAAATCAATAACAAATGAAAAAGGTTTTATTAAAAATTAAATCTTCCCTTATTACGTACGTTCCAATTTCGAGTACGTACTTTTCCTCAAGTCAGCAACTTTGAGATTCATTTTAGAAACTTTTTTCGGCAAGTGAGGTAGGTATGTTATAATAAACTAATTTATCAGTCATTTTCAAAAAATTATAAATTTTGCGTACTTAAGTAGAATTTTTCATCAACACCATCAAAATGAAGAATTCCAAAATGTAGCTCAAAACAGACAAAATATTAAACGAAAATAAAATTTGAATTACTGCCAATTAGTTGAAAATATATTTGACACTGAACTATATAATTATTACGGGTCATACAGAGTCTTTAATTGTCTTACATTCAAAGTTTGGTATGATTCTTTCTTCCACACGTCTATATGTAGGCTAAGTATTGTATATTGTACAGAATTTGATCATAATTGTACCGGTGAATTGAAAAGCTCATTGGACACAAAAAGGTAGATATTAAAGTATCAAAAAAATTTCAATATAAACCCACTTCGGACAATTCATTACACACAGATCACAGAGGAACAAATCAACATTATAGTTGAGTAGGATCTATAACAAATGAATAAATAACTACCACATAAAATAGTGGAACTTTTACGCGAAACGTACAGGCGGTGATTTTGAATTAAACAAAAATATTCATCAAGTGATAAATATAATAGTATATACGTAATTACGTACGTATTTCGAAAAGGAAATACATACGTTACTTCAGTTATAAGATGCAGCGAACAAATTCTTAAAAAATACCTAATCAAGGTAATCTTAAATTAAATTAAAAAAGAAAAAGGTAACACTTTTTTTTTTTTTATTAGTTAAAAGATGATTCATTGATGAATTCGCGCATCAATCAATTGCTTCGTAAAATAAAATATAGGCATCAGCGTTAACCAATTTATGAGAGGAAATTTTGGTAACTGTCGAATCATTACAATTATACCATTCACCAGTTGAAGGATGCTTACAATTGGCGGTATAGTGACCCATGAATGGTGTACCATTATGATTAGAGATTGCATATAAATCATACTTTTTCGGACTAGTAATAACAGATTTAGATAAAAATGGCGACATATCCAAACTAGTCAAAGGAAACTCGACCAATGTGGATAATTTCTTGTAACTGTTCGTAGTCTGGAAACGTTTCAAATGTAGAACCAAATACTTGGGTAGTTTCTGAAAACAGTACGATTTGGCCATTCGCTGTTCGGTTTTACATTTTGAGCACCGTGGTTTTTCTCTATTATCCAGAATTTCTTCTTGAGTGAAATTTCGAAGGATATCGGCTAACGTGACGTTACTACTGTAAGACGAGTAGGTTGGCAAGGGTAATGATAAATCCCAGAATATTTCGAAAGTGACGCTTTTATTGCCACAAACTAAACACTGCAACGTTGATTTAAGTTGTCCGACGAATAATTCGAGAATGAAACTGTTTTCTGACATAAAATACCTTTTCCAATGTTCAGAGGCTAATGTATTATCAGACAAATTATCACTGATTTCTGGTAAATTTCTCGGTTTTGAACGCACTCGGTTAACGTCAGCGTGTAACTTATCGATCAAAAAACGTAAAAATTCTTGAGCATCGTGTTGCTCGTAACCAGCGAATTGAGAAGCTAATCTTTGAAATATGTCTTTAAAAGAAGACACATCAACGGCACTCGATGACGAACTCGACCACAACTTGGTGATTAGATTACCGAAAGCGCTGATCAATTTTCCATCTTGATTGATATCTTTAATGTATGACTTGTTGATCAAATACTCTTTCAGCAGTTTTGTGCTCCCTAGACATTGCAAAATGGAATTCATGTAACAGGTATTACCAATATTCCTCAGACCTGACCATTTCCCAGTTGTTTCATCGTTGCTGTTGGTGTCATCATTATTAGAATGTCGTTCGTTCAACCTTTTATAACTGCTGGGATAATAATCTTTTTTGCTTAGATCAGAATCTTTTTTCACATTATTGCTACTACCATAACTATTATTCAGATTGCATACGTTACTGGCGGTACAGTCGTTAATGTGTTTTCTTAATCCTAAGGTTGAATTGGACTTGACGGCACTCAGTCTTCTTTCTAGATAACTACTATCTCCATTCGTACTGCGGTAATTTGCATTTCCGTCCAGAATCGTTGAATCGATAGTTTTGGACACATAAGTTGTTGGTGATAATGATGAAGTACGATAAGTGCTCGCTTGGTATTTATTAGTGGAGTAAGTGGGTGAAATTTGCAAAGATTTCTTCTTCGATGAATCGTAGCTTGAAGATTTAGTATATTTATCGCGCGATAATGGTTTAGAATACGACGAATAATCATCAGACTTGAAAGCAGTTCTCGAATTCAAACATCTACTGGTATCAGATGATTCGTAAGCTTTCGATGTGGAAGTAGAAAATAAGTTGCTGTATCTCGTAGGATGTGATTTTATAATTGAAGAACTCGAGGTTAAATATGTAGGAGTGTTATTATATTTAGGACTTAAAGTGCTGTAATACCTGTAATCGTTTAACGCCGATGTTATGGCTGATTTCGTTGGTGTGCCAACATGCGAAACGCTGTCTGGTATCATAGTTCTTTTGAATAATTCAAATATCAAGAAATAACGATGAAAATTAGCGATTTATGGTTTTTTTCTCAGTGCACTGAAGTTCAAACAGAGGTTAAAACAACACGCATAATGCTATTATGCAAACGCGACTGCAGTAATTCAACGAAAATCGAAGCTTCTATTCGAGAATAAAAATCAACTTATGATAAATAAGATAAAAAATATTTTAAAGGCACTATTTAACACAGAATAAGTTGAAATTGTCACAATTTTGAATTATTTTTCACGTAACGTAAGAAACACAAAATTCATTAAGTTTGGTGAACCACTACAAACTACACATGACCCACAGACGACAAATTACCAAGAAGTTCATCATGCTTCAAACAACTTGCGACTTGCGTATACATACATACAATCATACCCTACCCATCAGCGTTGATGCAATGCAACACGCGTTCGCGTATGGTATAAAACGAACCTCGAAAATTCAAAATTTCAAATCCGCGTGAAGAACGAAATGAATCTCTACAGTCTACACCACTCAACACTCACCCCACGGTTTTGTGTCCACACTGTCGACATGTGTCGAGTGTCGATCCATCACCGTCACATCAACATTCTACAATCCACATTATCACAACTCTCGATTCATTCTTACTTTTGAATTCTCAAATTTATACGAGATCTTAATAATTATTCTCACCGCAAAGTCGGTGAGCCAGATAAAACTATTTACTGAAGGTAGAGTCTAAGGATGATTGTTGAAGAAAAATTTATTTTCTTCTCACCGCTCCCGTTCACTTCACTGTTCACAATAACTGCTACAAAATTTTGGCATGCGTTGAAATTTATTTATAGGGCAGTGATACATACATCGCACACACACACCCGTATATCTGATTTCAACTCAACCAAGTCGTAATTCGGCAAACAAATTTCACTAGTACTACATTTTATACGGAACAACAAAATTTAGATGAGGAGCCAAAATACAAACTCATATGTATTATAGTACTGTATAGTACACAAATAAAAGTACACCAGTAAAAAAAATCTTTAAAACACCATAAATAAAATTAAACGTAATGGTAGTTATTTTACTGGAAGTCTCACATGTATTTTCAATAAAAACTTTTATAAAAACGAATTTCAGTGAATAATTATTTATTTTCAGTATTTCTTTCAACATGGGAAACAACTCCTTTACCTTGAATATAAAAATCGTCGATCAGGGCGTCGATATCGAAAACTAATTCTTTTCCCACTAATTTGCAACACTTCATGTTGGCCACCTGATAAAAATTATAACATTAATTGAAATAATCAGGTACAATAAACATATAAATTTACAAGCGCGGGGATTTTAAGCAAACACAAACTATTACTTTGAATTCTTTAGGTTGTTGAACCCCAGGCTTTAATACAACTCCAATAACATTTCCGCCATAAAAGTCATACAAGAATAAACAAAATTCACCATAATTTTTCTGCAAAAAATTGTAAAGGTACGCAATGAATGATTTTGAATTTAGAAATAATGTGACCGTATACTCGTAAGTGTACAAATAATACCCTTAATTCGTCGACAAATAACTTCACCGGATGGAAATCTAAAATAGGTAACTGTTCGTAATTAGGTGAAGTTCTAACTGGCGGTAACGAGTTTTTTTCCATGCCTATGGTCATCCACCGCAAACAATTCATTTCACTCTTTGTCCAAATTAATAAATCATAACTCTTTAGAGGAGGTCTGAAAATTTTCTGAAAATATAAACGTATTTACATTACGCTTTCCAAACACTTTTCAAAGTTTAAAGTAGAAACCACTCACCTGAATTAATTCATAATTATCACTCGTAAATAGCGAAGTTTCAATAGAACTGAGAGCTGCATTCGCCAATTTTGCTACTCTATTCAAGATGATTAAAGAAGGCTCCTCTTTTGTCCACGTTATTCCCGATCTATCGAATGGCGTCACAATGAATAATGGTGGTAAATTTAACCGATCGGAATTGAAATGTGAATCAATTTCAACAATATCTTCTCCTAAAGAAAAAAGTTCTTATTATATGAAGAAGACTCTTTTCAATTCATACAACGAGAAAGTAATGAGGAAAAATACCAACTTGATAACTCGTTATTAAAATTGACAATTATTGGTTCAATGTGCCAATCAGTAGATGAAAGTGAATTTAAAAATCGAATGAACATAGTTTGAGGTTGATGGGTAGTGAAATAAGGCTGGGGGTACAAAAATAGATAACCAATGAGAAGATCAACACATATATCAGGGAAATGATAATCGTCAATTAGATGACTTCTGAGCCAACGTTTTGATATTGAACAAGTAGTACCAAAAGCAGGAAACTGCTGATGTAAGCTGAAAAGTTCAAATCATATTATGTAACACAAATAGAAAATAATAAATAAATAAATAAAACGTTTCAAATATACCCATGAATTGCGCTATTTAGAGTAGGTAACTGAACTACACTTTTTTCCAAATACGAAGATTCTTCATTATCGCAGTATTCGATCAGTCCCTCATCATTTACTATTCGCTTCACAGCAGTAATTTCATTATTGTTCGATATTTTAAACCGGAAGACGTAGCCATCCTTAAATGAAAATTAAAAAATTGTAAATACTACGAGAATGTGATATTACAATATATTGAAATACCTTTAGTACGTCAAGGTGAGTTCTATAAGGTAGAGAAATGTATCCAAATTTTTGTCCAACAAGTTCAGACAATTTTATGTAAAACGCCGTTTGTAATCTTCGAATAGCACCCAAGTCTTCAGGCCACTTATTGGTCAATGAAAAATGTAATGTGGCTGAAAAATCATAAAATTAGCAGTTTTTTTTTATGATTAAAAAAAAAACTGATATTGACTTGTAATACCTTCAATTGGAGGAACATATAAAGGCACATATTTTAAAACCTGATTCTCGTCAAAAACAGAGACACTATTTACACAAATTATGCCTTTTTTCAGAGTAGTGCTTGCATTGGGTAACAAAGGAAATGGATCAGTGTATCGAAATACAGAAGACGTCCCATGAACAGAAGTAATTGCCAGGGGAAGCTCATCCAATTCTCGTAACTGTTTGGAAAGGTCATTAAAAGATGACAACACGTTCAAAGTTATTTCTTCAACAGTTCCTTTTATGTCGAAAATATTTCTCTGGAATTAACAATACTTTTACAAATGAAAACTGTACCAACGTAAAGGAAGAAAAACACATACCAAGCTATCGTAAAGTGCATTCTCTACTTGATCAAAAACATAAATGTATTGGTGATCTTCAATCTGTAAAGCTTTTTTCAAAATATATTTCACTACGAGAAGACAAATTGATCGTTTTTGTTTCAAGGAATCAGTTGAAGATGCCCAGCAAACGGTTTCGCAAACATTTCCATCCTTAAACCTTCGCAATTCTGATTTTTCTCCCCAAAATTTACGAAATTCTGCGGCCTATTTGAAAAAAATTAAAATAAGAAATTATGAGAATTCAACGATTTAGATAAAACCTTGAGGCTTACTTCAGGAAGGTTCGCGACAGGCCCCTTGTCAATAATATTGTAGGCGAACTCTGGATTAATCCGTATTCCAAATTTTACACCTTTAGGTCGAGGCTGTGGTTCAAATATCGACCAGCTCAACGAATTGGAAACAAATATGGGGAAAATTCGAATTATTCTATCTCCCAGCGCTTTTTTCAATAAGTTGGTAACTATTTTGGAAAACTGCGTAAACAAATCTTGTCTTGAATCCAACTGAGTTTGTAAATCCGAATGCTTTTGGACAGTCTTCTTAATGACCGACCATTTGTTAAAACTGAAAAAAAGTTTCGTAGTACTTGGAGATAGAAAAATATTTATATAAAAAATAATTTAAACTCACAATAAGATATGGTCACAGTACTGAGGTAATGATAGAGGCGTCATAAACAAGGATGGATAAAAATTAGCAGCTTGATCATCCAAACATTCTACCGCGTACTTGCTCTCTGCTTTAACCTTAAATCGTAGTTGTAAAATGTTCTGATAAGTTTGAAATTTTTCATAAACGTCTTGTTAGTCTGTCACTCACCAATAAGTAGGTGTCTAAGTTTAAAAAAGAGGCCAAATTTGCATGTCCGGTTACATCAATAAAAACGACATCATATGCTTGCTGGAACGATTCCACAAAATGCCCATTTTCTTCGGTTGAATCGTGTAAAGAAATTCCCTTATTATTCCAATTGCTTTGATCTGAAATCAACAGAATTTTCATAAAATTATCAAGTAAGCAATATTCCAAGAAATTTTCTAATGAAACTTACCTAGAGCAACCCAAACATTTCTAATGACTTGGTAACTGCTCATATGCCGATTCAGCTTTTTACTCTTCATTAAGTAAACGATAAACATCGACATTAAATAGCTGGTGAAACAACCTAGACCCTAAGAGAATCATGCAGTTGAATATTGAATAATTTTTTTTTGGAGCAGCGATACAGCAATAAAAGAGAAATAAAAAGAAGTAAACAAACCTCATCCAATTTACGTTGATGTAGCCAAATTTTCAATAGAATAAAAGCATCTTTCAGATTAATATTGCTATTGAACGTTTCTATTCGAATTTCTTCGTTTTTTAACAAAACCAAATCATGACACAATAAAGAATTGTAATACGGAGTGGGAGAGTTCAATTTTCCAGCTAAGAATTTGTTGATTTGAATTATATTTCAGAACATCTTAATCTTCATTAACTTCATAATACTTACAATTTTTCGCGGATGAGCTGAAATACCATCCGAAACGAATATTATTGTGCGTTGGAGAAAATCGTGTATCTTCGAAAGTTCCTGCTTCGGGAAGACAATGTATCAAAATATTAAATTTTTTCAATTTCTCAGCAGATGGATTAATTAGCAGTGAAAATTTATCACTACAATTTCGTGTTTGAAATTGAATGTTCGAATCAATAGATAAATTCTCAACACATTCGTGGAGCTTTGAAGCTAAGCAACACAAGTAATAATTCTTTTTTCGGAGATATCTTTCATTCAAGTAGTCTTTACTCAGAAACATTTCCTGAAATCATAAATGAAGTACTTTTCATTGGAATATATGTACAACGTACAACTGACTTTTATCTTATCCAAACGTTGATACTTACTCTTGGCATAATTACTGCAATATCTATATTTGTGAATCCTTCAATTGCGCAACCAATGTTAAATGATCCTATGATATTAACCGACTTTGGTTTCATAAAAGTAAATACGGTATCAACTGATTTCGGTTTAGTCTTCATAGGCGGTACAATTTTATTTAAATCAAAAACATGATCCTCAGACAGCTGAAAAGAAACGACAAATAAGAAATTTCAAAAATTTTAATGTATAGTTACGGAAATGATTTTACTTTCAGGGTGACGGATAGTTCAACGGAACGCAAAAAATCCAATAAATTTTCCACAAAAGAAGAAATCTTGTTATAAACAGTTTCTTTAATTTTCACTTCCTTCAATGTTTCTTCTATTTGCAACCTAAATAAATTAGAATGAAACACATTTTCGGTTTCCCGAAGACGATTGATTTCTTCGACTGTAGGTGGTTTCACTCCGACATTATTCGATTTTTTTGCCCTTTTAGATTTTTTTGGTGCGATTTCGGCACCCTGAAACAAATTTGAAAATTTCAATTCTTTAAATTGAAAAAAAAATCATCATACATCCCAAATAAAACTTACTTTTCTCTTTTCACCAACAATTTGGTTTTTCGACTGAGCGTTGGACGTTGTTTTCATTTTTTAGATACACGTCAAACTTGTAGATAATGTAGTTATTTACGATATCGAAGAATAGTGCAGTGAAAGTAGTGAAACAAAATTTATCATTTCAAATCGCCAAATTAAATTGCATAAAAGTATATTTAATCAATTATGAAGTTCAACAAAACATTCAATTAAATCGCGAGGAAGGGATTGCACATGGACATTTTAACGCGAGGGAAATATTATAAAAATTAATCTACATTACAAATTACTTTATTTAAAAATTGCCGGAGTTAACGGTCGAGAAAGCAAGGAGCGTAGCACAAGCACGTGTAAGATTTGTGTATTTATCAGTAATTGTGTATTGTGTGATAGTGATATGATATGATTAGAAAAAAATCACAGAAAAAATAATAGCAAATTATGTTTTATCAACAGTTCCAAGTTGTTCCGCTAGGCGCTTGTTAATGTTTTTTTTTTGTTTTTTTTTTTAATTTTTTGGAGAAGCTAGGTTATAAGCTACGTTTAATGGTAGACGACGGAGAGCGCCGAGAGCGGAGCTGAAAATTTAAAAATTGTCATTATAGTGAATGAGGCTCTACGACTACGAGACACGAGTGCGCGAAATTATGGAACATTCAAATATTTTTTCATTATACAGTACCGAACCGAAAGTGAGTACTTTCGGTCCGGTGAAGAAATTTTCGGTGCCTTTATAATGAAAAATATCTTACAAAGTTACAATGCAAGGACCGAACGTGAAAATTTTACTTCCTCGTACGTTTGCTCACCTCGGCTTCGCCTCGGTACGCAAAATTCGCACTCGCAAGTAAAAATTTTCACTTTCGGTCCTTGGATTGTAATAATTATACTATTATTCCAATAATTTTTTTTTGTAAAAAATCAGGAAAGTGACTGATGTCTGCTACACGCTACACAAAATATGAGAAAAAAGAAATAAGAAAATAAATATTATTACAACGTTACAAGTTTCTATCGGTCGAGATTCTTTACTGTATAGTCTCTACAGAAATGATTCTATAAAAATCAGAAAACTAGTGACTTTCAAAGAAGTCAATAATCAAACTGAAATGCTCAGTAGTGCGAAACGTGATCTGGTTACATAGACTTGACAAAAACAAAATAAAAATGCATTAGCTCAGCTTTTCTCTGCTCTTTGCATAATATACTTATTGCTTTAATTTAAATTCATATTTATTTATAGATAATACGAATGGATTTGTATTTGTATGGTTTACTGCAACTGCAGAGCAATGTATTTTAGATCAAAAGTAACGGTAAACTGCATTTCACGCACAAAAAATAAACGTTAGAGAATAAAGACACACGTACAAGTTACGTACCACGTACGTCTATCCTACCTATCTCATGTGTGCAGAAGAACTTTAAAAGATGAAAATGCTTTTTGTTCTCATATTCATATCAACAATATGCATGTCGCAATAGCGTATACCTTTGTTTCAGTTATTGGGGAGAGATAGTGGAGAGTACTTCATGTTTTATTTCAGGTTATTACCATGACCGTGAATAAACGTACAACAATAGAAGTGAGCAGTTTCGCCGGCGGCTCGTCATCAAAGAATAAAGATGATTCCTAAAACTGAAAACAAACTGATCATACTGATAATCATTCGGTTATAAGTTGAACACCATTCTTTCGGTTAGGTACTTCATTACAATCGGATACCTACTTATACAAGTAAATCCATTACACAGCAACAATTTTTGTGATACAACAGTATTGTAGCTGTCAAATTTTACAAATTGGCAAAAATACTTTTCATCAAGATGTTACAAGTAAGAAATTTTCATTATCTACACATTTTATAAATTATTTACCCCTACGGTATTTTTATCTGCTATACAATAACTGCTTTACCTTTCAACTTTTTTATATGAAAGAACATTATTTGGAGCCTTCTTTTACTGGCGTATTGCGAAGGAAATCCGATTATTCCATCAATGGCATCACTAATTCGAGTTCCTCAACAAGATTCGGCAATAATACAATCTGATCGTATTGGTGGAAATTTTGCTTACAGTACTATTGAAGGTCATGCTTATGCTGCTGTAAATCCTATCATCGAAAACGTCCGCACTCCTGTTAGAGTTGACTACGTTCAGCCTTTAGTGGCACCAATACCAATACGTAATGCATACAATATTCAATTTGTGGAATAATGTTCAGAGGTTGTAAATTTCAACAAAAGTATATTTCCACAATTTCATAATAAAAATACACCACTAACGTAAGAAAACAAAAAGATAAAAAATATTAAATATTGTTTTGAATGCGTAAATTATGTTGAACTTTTTCACCTCGGTAAATAAATAGAAATATTATTATGATTGATATTCCTCTTTCTTTTTTGCTCGAAAATGCGATAAGACACCAGTAAAATGTTCAAGAATGCACTCAGTCTTTTAGCATTATAGACAATTAATCGAATGCACGTAAAAAAAACAAAGACACTATTTTAACTTTTGATAATACAGTTTGTTTTTCAAACCTATTTAATTTTTTCAAGCATTTCTGGCACTGCTTTAAATAAATCTGCTACTAATCCATAATCCGATACTTGAAAAATTGGTGCATCAGGGTCTTTATTAATACAAACTATCGTTTTCGAATCTTTCATACCCGCTAGATGTTGAATTGCTCCTGATATACCAACAGCAATGTATAACTCCTACAACAGCAAAAAAAGTAAAAAATACCTAATTTGATACTCAGAAATTTAGAATTATACATTATAAAAGAAAAAAATCAAGCTCTTCACTAACCGGTGCAACTATTTTGCCAGTTTGCCCAATTTGCATATCATTTGGAACATATCCTGCATCAACTGCAGCTCGAGAAGCTCCAACGGCAGCTCCCATTTTATCTGCTAATTTGTACAGCATATCGAAATTCTCAGAGGATTTTAAACCTCGACCTAAGTAAATAAAAATGCATGTAAAATAATCAGAAGTTGGCGAAAAATCACGATTATCGAACTTGCTATACCTCCAGAAACAATAATTTTAGCCGATGCTAAATCCGGTCGGTCACTTTTTGTTAGCTCTTGATTAACCCATTGCGAAGTGGATGACGCGTAACTTCCAGCAGGAGCACTAGATATCGCAGCTGAACCTCCGTCTGAAGCAGCTTCAAAACTTGTGCCACGGATTGTGAGTAATTTAACATTGTCGTTCGATTTCAAGGTTAAAATAGCGTTTCCTACAAAAAAACTTGTTATATTATTTGTACTTAATGAAATTTACATTATTAAAAACTAAAATACCTGCATAAATCGTTCGCACAAAAGTGTCTGAAGACTTTATTTCTATTACATCACTAATAGGTGATACATCCAAGAGAGCAGCAACTCTTGGTAAAATCGATTTACCAAATGCTGAGGAACCAGCAACAACGTGAGAGCTTTTCAAGTTGTTCTGTGTAGCAACAATCAAAGGAGCGATCGCTTCTGGAAGGAATCCTTTGAAATCTGCAGCTTCAGCAGTGAGAACTTTAGCTACACCGGTCACTTTAGAAACCTGCTCAGCTACCTAAATGAAATTATTGCAAAAATTCATCGAATGTAAAAATTCATTGCTTTGTACATAGGTATTAAAGTAAATTATTGCATACAGATAAATTCTTACAGCTGATGTTGATTCGCCTGCCACTAGGACGGAAATTTCATTCCCTAATTTCGAAGCTGCAGTGATCGCATTTCTTGTAATGGGAGCTAGCTTCTGATCACTATGTTCCGCAATTACCAAGGTGCTCTGAAATCTTTTGTTAAGTACCTGGAATTCATGAAATGAGTTTATTGTATTAGTATGAATTAAAAAAAAATATACTTCGATAAGAAAATACTTACATGAAGATATTGCCTCGCATAACAAATATTTACTGTTTTAAACATTTTAGAAGTAATAAAAGGAATAAAAAGAAGGTACGATGAATTTCAAGTCAACCCCAAGGACTTATCAATAATGCTGATTTTCCATTCATTCATTTGGTTGGTTGATTCAGTTATTTCAGTTTCAGTTGGTTTGGTACGTTTGGTATGTTATCACAAAATGTTTATGCCTTCCTTTTGTTTGCGTGTTGCGTGCCGCCGTGCCACGTACGACGTACCCCACGTAACCGGTCAACGAGTATACTATCAGTAAAGATTAAAGAAGGGGGAACACGGGGGAGCTCAACAATGATATTGGTGAACACATACACAATTTAATAATTGATTTATGTTTTTATTTTATAAATTTTTTATAAATTTTTAATAAAAAAATCATCATGATTTAATAATTTGTATTTTATATAGGTGCCCAATTTTTTTTTTTTTTACATTTAATTTTGACTTGACACTTGACTGTCAAATGAATGTTCAGTGTTCACTTTGTTCATCTAAAACATATCTACATCTTCCTGGATACTTGATAGAATAAAAATGAATACTTGTTTGATTCCATCTCCTCGAAATAGCAATGACGATAGATGGATTTGTCAAGTTGGTAATTTTATCAAGTTAATTAATTTGTCTTTCTGTATTTAAAATGATAATTATTTACTACTGCACATGCTACTGCAGCACAACCGTCAAATACACGAATGTAAGGAAGCTGAACCTGAAGTGCTGTTAATTGGAGACTCAATCGTTCAAAAAATGCTATATTTCGATAAATTTTGGGGTGAAGTTTCTGATCTTCATCCGTTAAATTTAGGAATTGGAGGAGATCGAATTGAGAATTTATTGTGGCGAATTCTTAACGGAAGTTTGAATGAGATTCAACCGAAAGTATTATGATTTTCATTTCATTGTTATAATTTCCTTAATTTGGTATGTTAGTGATGTGGTATTATTTTTTTAATAGGCTATTGTTTTGCACATTGGTACAAATTGTATTGGAAACACTTCTGAAGAAATTTCTGAGGGTATCGTTAAGGTTGTTGATGAATTGTCGAAAGTTTTCCCAACTGCGTACATAATTGTTTGGGTTAGTATTTAGTTTCTATTCATTTTTTCAGATTCTTATTATTTACAAAGTAAATTATAGATTCTTTAATGTATTCATTGTGATTTTTTTAATCATGGAAAATCACATGATTCAAATTATAATTTTTCTCTCTGTACAGGGACTTCTACCTCGCGGAGAATTCCCTAATAGGCTTAGGTATATAAATGCAAAAGTGAATGAACTCATTACACGATATTTCAATGATCGATCAACAGTGGAAGTAATCTGCACTGGTGATACTTTGCTGCAATCGGATGGTCGGGCCAGCAGAAAAGACATGTACGATTTCTTGCATCTCACTGAACAAGGATATTTGAAAACTTTTGCGTCTGTTTTAGAAAAATTGAAAGAAGTATTAAAAATATGACACATCATCATTTCAAATGATTTCCGTGTTCTTGATCAAATTTACGAATACTTATTTATTAAAAATTTTACTTTTTCATTTTTATCTTCCCGTTTTTTGAATTTATTGGTGCTACTTGGACAATAAAAATAAGCTGTTAATTAATTTTTCATTGTTGTGTTGAGTTCAAGAATGGAGAAGCAGACGATTGTGATTATTTGGGAGTTGCTAGATGCACGGACTTAGGTCCGGAATTGAATCAGTCGGTTTGTAAGTTTGAATCGTTTGTCTTTCCTCGCATAGACGTGGCTATTGTTAAATTTTACCAACTCCAAACGCTTATAGATTATTATATACTATAGTCTATAATATAATTAGAGAGGAAAGAGGGGTCCAATGGAAATTTTTGTAATAACTAAAATTATTTCTAACACTTCAAGCTACAACTTTTGTTTGAAAATTTTTTTCAATTGAACCCCTCCCTTCACTAATTTTTAATAATAAATAACGATCATCTAAATCGCATCATGCCAAATTGTAGGGGAGGGAAGGGTCCAATGGAAATTTTTGTAATAGCTAAAATTATTTCCCGCATTTCAATCTACAACTTTTGTTTGGAAATTTTTTCAATTGAACTCCTCTCTCACTAAGTTTTTTAATTTTGAATTTGAATAAGTATAATTACCTATCTACATAGTACATACATACGTATACTGACGAGCGTTACATAAAATCAGAGAAGGGTCGAATTGAAAAAATTTTCATATAAAAGTTGTAACTTGAAGTTTTAGAAATACTTTTGGTTATTGTAAAATTTTAGAGATTAGACTTCTCCCTCGCCTCCAATTTGGCATAATGCAACACGACTCGGATATATCGGATGGATTATATTATTAAAAATGAGAGCCTAAAGGGAGGGTCGAATTGAAAAAATTTTCAAACAAAATTTGTAGCTTGAAGCACTAGAAATGATTTTAGTTATTACAAAAATTTCCATTAATAAACCCCTCCCTCCCTCCCTCCCCCTACAATTTTAATATTTATTATTAAGTTCTATTATGCATGCGCATTTTTGGACTTGGTAAAATTTAACAACAGCCTCGTCTGTCCTCTATGCGAAGAAATGAAAATGAAGAATGATAAACGATTCAAACTTACAAACCGACGTAGTAGGTAAGTACTTGTAACTGCGCTTAGGTATAGGTACTTATATTAATTATCTACCTTTCGATTTTCGTTCGCATATAGGCCTAATACTAGCTCTAATTGGGCCTGAATGAAAAATTGCTGATTTTCTTTGCTTGTATGATACATATAGATTTCATTCGTCAGTACCTACCTCTACTTTTAGGCGATAGTAAATCATCGTCTAATAGACGCTCTCCGTATGAGACATCTGCACTCACAAAAATCTGCGAAATAGAAACAATTAATGAAATTACGAGTACCTACCTACTGTACTTTTATGGTTAGAAGCTTACCGATTACATATGCCTACACCTAGATCTACTGATTTATGTAGGTACTTATATGTACTTACTGATAAACGAATTACACTAATGATAACTTATACGTACCGATCACGCATGATTACGAGTTTTCTTTCGATTTGTCTGTTTTACTGATAGGTATGATGAATAGACCCTTTACAGATACGTACAAGTCAACTTACCACACCTACAGTTGTACTAACTAATTGTAAGTAAGTAGGTAAACTACAAGTACAAGACATAGGTTCAGAGACTCCATGAGAACCACCTTTCCCCCCTTAAATATGGAAAATTTTCCAATATTCTGAAGTGAAAAATTTAAAATATTTGGCAAATGCGTGAATATTCGTCAAAAAGCCCGAATATTTGGGTTGGATATGAGAGAATATCCACATTTTGCAGAATATTGAGGTAAAATCAACAAATTAACAAAATCGTAATCGATTATTGTCCACCAATTTTTACTCACAACACGTGTCAATTATCGTCGACAGGGATGAAACTATAGAGGGTTAATTGAGAAAGGTGCCCCCTCCCCTTTACTACAAAGTAGGCAAATTGACAAAATAGTGGTCTTATTGGCAAATTTGTAGCCATAAAATTTGTTTGCTAAAAAAAGAATTCAAACAAAAAAACCTACCTACCTACTTATTTAGTCGGAAAATTTGCGATTTAAAAAAAAAAAAAATTAGTGCGAATTTTTGATTTTATCCTCTAAGTAAATTTTTGACCAAGTTTTTTCACTGAATACGCGAATATTGGTATACCGTTGCAAGTAGGTTGGTAGGTAGGTAGAGGTAAATTATCGGAAATTTTACTTTGTTGAATTTTTTTTCTTTCGTCAAACTCTGCAAGGTTTGCGTTAGTTCTACAGCGGTAATATTGGGTCCTGTTGGAAATGTCAGGTTCCGATACGCGGCCAAACCGACGACATATATGAAAAGCGTATTTTTCCGACCGGTGCTGAAAATTAGCAACATTTACTTC
>FIZV01022466.1:0-10089 GCA_900050545.1 Trionymus perrisii | reverse complement strand
AAATTAATAAGAAAATAATTTGAATAAAAATAATTTAAATTATATAATTTACTTTATCAACATAACCCTTTTATTCACGCATTTTATTTGGGCACCATGATGCGAATAAAACAATTATTTTTAGTGGTAATTACACGGTAGTATCCAAATTTGATGTTTCAAAAGGTGCTCCACAGACACCCTGCGTAACATTTCAAGAAGCCTTCTCAAATTTTTATAAATTTTTGTGGTAAATACTTATTTCAATGGGTTTTTGTCGCTTTAACTGGAAATATATTTTCAAGAAAGTGTTTTCCAAAAAAAAAAAATTAGAAAAATTGGATTTTTTTAAATTGTTGTACTCGATGAAGCATTTAAAAAATCAATTTTTAACAAATGTTTTAATTTTTTTCAAAGTTGCATTATAAGTAAGTTGGTAGGTATAATTTTAAAAACCGTTTGATTTGAAATTTTTGAATTTTTTTTTTAAATTCCAGAGACATTTTTGACATGATTTAACGATTGTTTGAATTTTTTTACCATGCCAAATTTTTTAAATTTTTTTCGGAATGTCAAATATTCTCAATTTTATTTTTATTTTTTGGCATTGCGATTTTTTTCAAATTTTTTTGGCATGTAATTTTTTATTTATTTTTTCCTCACCATTCTAAATATTACAATTTTTCTGGCATCTTGAATTCTTAAAAATTTAGTCAGCATATATACCAAATTTTTTCAAATTTTTTTGAGTACCTATGTCAATTTTTTTGGCATGTCATATACGACATTAAGTTTTCTTAAAAT
Organism: Trionymus perrisii; assembly: GCA_900050545.1. NCBI lineage: Eukaryota > Metazoa > Arthropoda > Insecta > Hemiptera > Pseudococcidae > Trionymus > Trionymus perrisii. The sequence goes on along the minus strand of FIZV01022466.1, from coordinate 9,306 downwards.
GCCAAATTTTCTTGAATTTTTCGGTATGCTAAACTTTTAAAAATTTACCCCTTTTTTAAAAAAAAATCAGCTTACCAATTTTTTTTTTTTTTTAGCATGCCATTAGAGAATTTTTTCGACGTGACAATTATATTCAATTGTTCTTGATATGCCAAATTTTTAAAATTTTGCTTTTGAATTTTTTTTTTTTTTTTTTGCATGCAATTTTCTTAACATTTTTAATTTATTGAACTGTTTTCAAATTTTTTCAACATGCTGACTTTTTTTGGCATGCCATTATTATTCCTTGATATCTAAATTTTCTTTGCTTTTTTTAGCATGCTAAATTGTTCAAAATTTCCACATTTTTAGAATTTGTTTCAGAATAATTTGTTTGAAATGCAACCATAAAGTTTTCTCAGTATAGGATGCTGTATTTCTTGCATTTTCATTTTTTTGGAAAGCCAATTTTATTCAAATTTTTTTATTTTTTAAAAAAAATCTCGACGTTCAGAATTTTAAAAAATTTATTCGGAATATCAAATTTTTTAAAATTTTTTGAGCATCTCAATTTTTTTCAAATTCATTCAGCATGCCGAATTTATTTCGAATTATCTTTTAATGTCTCATAAAAAATTTATGATTTTTTTTTGTATCTTTAAAATCATTTTTTGGAAAAAAATTAAAAAATTATTTAAATAGAACATTTTGATGTTTTCACTTGATGTTCTGAACAATCCAACAATTTTTAGTATTTTTTCGAAACTCTAATTAGATACATGTAGAAATAAGCTTGAAAATAAGCCACATCGTAGTAACATACGATATCTGGTGCATAGAGTAGCACAACACTGGTCAAAATACTCGTACGAGACACGAATTTCCTTATTTTGCGCATTTATTAGATAGTCTCGTATTCGTTTCGTGAACAGTCAATTTGTAAATTTTTTAATCACCGATGTCGCCGTCGCCAGTCCATGCAACGGTTCCTGTCACTTTATGAAAAATGTAATCCATTAGCCTGAATATTCGGACTATCTAACGGCGGTTAATAAACTTTTATTTATGGTGACACGATTTCATTTATTCTTTTCGTCGTCGTGCATTCGAAAGCGTATACTTAATAGTTTTTTTCAAAGCCGTTTCCAAAACCATCGAACGCGAATCAATCTTTGGTTATAGAAATAATCGCAAACATGAGGCGTGCTATTATACACATATGTGTGTTATTGAATGCTCATTTACTTTTTTACCAAAAAAAAAAAAGAGAGTCGATTTCAACTGCGTAATCGTACCATTATATTGATTAATTTCATCGATAATTTTGAAATTCAAATAAAGGACTCGACTTTTCAAATGTTGGTCTAAAAAAAAAAAAAAAAAAAACTGATTAATTCTCTCCCTTAAATTTGAAATGGCGTACTTAATTTTCTTTTGAAAAAAAAATTCATACGTTCAACTTCAAAAAATCTAGTTTACGATAAATGCATAAAATCATTTTCGTACAATATTAAGCTTTATACATATGTAAAGTATCTAGTGATGCATTTTGAAAAAAAAAAAATCTCTTCAAACACAAATTATTCGATCAATTCGGGGGAGGGGGGCATTAATAACGATCGAAAAAATTTCAATGCGTTAAAGTTCACATGTTCGTTAATTTTTTGTGTGAAGTTTTTTATAATTGAACTACACTGATAAAGTACGTTATAATGTAGATGGCAAAACTGATCGAATGTTTTTAACCTCGAAACGTACATATAGTAAGCACAAGCAAGCGAAAAATTGAGTAAAATTTTTCGCAGAACTTGCGGAAAATTATAATGAAGAATATTTTACTAATTAAATGTATACGCAATACCCTTGAATAAACAAAGTTTAACGTTTTATCCAGACATTTGGAGAGTGTAAATTTCAAAAATGACGAGCTTCGATCGAGTCGATAACCATGAACCTGAGAAAGGTACACAGTATAATGAGTTTCGACTGAAAAAAATTTATATCAACAGAAAACCGAGGTAATTGATGGGTTTATTAGACGTATAAAGACCATTAAGTTAGCAAAGCTATCGGCCAAAATATATATTCACCTCAGATACCGAACGACGATTTGCAATGCGATACGATTTATTCAATAAATTTTCGCTAACGCAAAAATATTGATAATGAAAAGTTATAATTCTTTTTTATTATAGAAATAATAACGAGTTTTGTAATTAATTAGCGAAACAGTGACAACGGCAACAAGTCGTTATAATAAAAGAGTCTTTATTGTTATGAAGTTAGCAGCGCTCTTTCCCGAATAACGTTATTACTCTCAAACTACTAAAACAGATTTACCGCCAAGTTTCCACTGCGTAGAGCGCAGCACTTTACAGTCGCTTATTTTACCACCAATTGCTACGCTAATTCCGTTTATTTTTTGCCTCTCTTTTCGAATTTCCTCGTAAGGATTCTTTTTAATTATGTGAATTTGATCGTATTGCTTCCATCGCCGTGTTTTTATTCTTTTTCTAATTTTTTTCTTTCTTTTTTGATGAGACAAACTATTTTAGTAAAAGGGTAGAAATTATAATGAAATGAAATTAATCTCAAACAATATGAATTTGTTGTCTATAAATAAAAGTTTATTTATGTATGATCTTTTGTCCTTTTTTTTAAATGAATAATTTTAACATAAATATAGGTGATAAGTCCACTATACCTATAAGTAGTTCCAATTCAGATGATTTTTTTTCTCTAGTTCGATAAAGCAGCAATAATTAAAATTGGAAAAAAAATTAAGAATTATTTATACCTAAAATGGATATCAACCAGAGAATATTTTCTAATCCGAAAATTTGAAGAAAAAATATTACATAGGTACTTCGTACATACGATAATATTTTAAATAATTTTTCTCCTGTCGATATTACATTGTAAGTAATTTTTCCAGATTTTCACAAGATTAAAATCATTTGTAAATTGTATTTTATCCAAAAAATAATAAATTTGGAAAGTATCCAATAACAAATGAAAACCTGGCGGCAAAAGTTCGAATATGTAAGATGAATAGATTTGATTACGTTTAGAAACAGAATTGCGGTTTAATAAAATTCAGAAAAGCGTAAAAAAATGAAAAAAAAAAAAACTAAAATATTTGTACATGCAAATTTAGTCGCGAAGTACCAAAAAACAAAACTAAAAAATCTTTACTCCTGCCACGATTACACCGAACCGTGCCTAAACCTGGACGTTAAATGAATTGCCTATAGTACGCCTGAAAAATCACTTTCGTTGGCGTTAAATAAATTGCATAAGTAAAACCCCTGCAATAATGAACATTTATTTAAACGGAGAAATAAATTTGCTCACAACTTAAAATTTTTGCAATTCGAGTATGTACAAGGTTGAATTGTTGATTTTCAATTATGAAAGCTATCGATGGGAATGGGACGTTAATTCATCGAAAATTCTCTCAATTTCTACTCCGAGATGGAAACATGGCGAAAGGAAAAATTACAAAATAATGATTTATACGTTTCGAATAAAAAAAAATTGTACCGAGAAAGAAAACGTTATTAAAAATTTGGCAACGTTGCAAAATGTGTATAAGTGGAATGAAAAATTTCGCACCTTAGGGTAAGTACATTAATTATGGATGAAGTTAGGCAGTTAAGAATTTTTTCGTAAACGGCTTCATAAATTTCTTTTAAACGACTTCGCGGAGTATTCGTATTGAAAAATCTCACTTGTAAAAAAAAAACACATACGTATATAAAAATGGAGGTAGGAAAAAGAAATATAGCTTCGGTCGAGGAAAAAGTACGATAGAGAGAGAGAAAAAGACAACTTCACATTCTCTATCCGCAGAAAAGGACTATCGACAGATTTCCGAAGTACGTAGTGGGCGGCCATCTTGTTTCTTATGGGCGCGCGGGTTGTATACGAAACGAGCTAAAAGTGTATATGTGTTGTTTGGACATCGAAAGAGGGAGTTTAAAAGGGTGTTCGAACTGACGTCACATGCGCGCTCTAAACCCTCCCTCTGACCACCCTTTTCTAGTGGTCAAAAAAGCGTCCCCTTGGCAACATCTTGTGTACCTTCCCCCGTTCATCTCGCTTTTCTAACTTTAAACACGATCACACGCTTTGCCCGAGATAAGGGATTCTGAAGAAAAAGGGTCTTTTCAAATCCCCATGCGGATCTTTTCCTTACGTAGTAAAATGGATTTAAGTTTGATGGCTCAGGGAATTCTATAAGTTTTCGTCTTCGCTATCCTTTGCTTTTTTAATGTATTTCGCCTCCTTCTTACTTTCACCTCCTCCGCCCGACTCCGCGCGCCTGCCTTCGCCGACGTCTCGTATTTCTTCACGCACTCCGCCACTCTTCGACTCTACCCAACTTTTGTTCTTCGCATAAAAACTACCCCAAAGACTATTTCTCCAACCTATACTTTGCTCTATGGACCGAAAATTCAAGAAGCTGGGGTCTATCCTCGTTATTTATGTTTTATTTTTATATGTCCCCTTTTCTCTCGTTTTCTTTTCTCCGCATTTCTCTCTGTCTCCTTTCATGTACGAGAACTGCTTTTATATATACCAAAAAAAAAAAAAAAAAGAGAAAGGAAAAAAACGGAAAATGGCTTTTCTTTTCTTTTCCAATCATGCTAAGGAAAACACAAACTCAAAAATACACCCTCGCGACTCTTTCCAATTCCAAATCCTTCGTTTATAACACACACGTGTTACCACTAAAAACTTTTTCCGATGGTTGACGTTTTTCTTATTTTTTTCTCTTCTTTTATATATATACACTTTTTTTTATTCCTTCAATACCGACATTTTTTTCCAATATTTCATTTTCATCTTTGAATTGAATTAATAAAACTCACCCTAGTACAAACCCCCTTCTCTTTCGATAGAAACCAAAAAATCGCTGGCTCAATCGATTTTTCGCCGAGCTTCTTACGTATTGGGTATTTCTCTTCTACTCCACATGACGAAACCGTGTGGCTACCATATTAGCATGCCAATCTCGCACATAGATGGAAAATTTTGAAATGAAACGTAATTTTTTTCCCATTTTTGGCAATTTTGTATGAAAAATTACATCCTAATGATATGTGACAGACAACTTGATATTTCACTATGTCATAGTTGTTGCTTGGCATATGATTGAAGGAACAAAAAATGCTACCTTCGGCGTAGGAACTGAGTAGGCAACTTATTCGACATTTGTGCTAATCACAGTTAGAGGGTATTCCTCCCAATGTGATGGCGGTTTTTTTTATCGTAAATATTTTTCAGAATAATCAATTGGTTGAAAATAATTGATACGTTTTAAATTCGGGCGATTTTACAAGACTGGTAGAAAAAAGAAATCAATTAAATCTTTTCAAATATGGCAAAAAATTAATTAAGTGTGCTTAAAATCTCGAAATGTAAATTTTATCATTCTTAATCAAATATCTTGATGAGCTTTTATATACGTCTAAAACAAATTTCGCCTTGAATTTAATCAGACAACGTGAAAAAAGTAATTGGAAATGCTTCAGTCTCCAGTCAAATAACAAGATAACCAATATAGGTACTAATTTGGAAAGATCTGTACGAGGGTACATCACCCCTTTTTCCAACGATCATACCACACCAAATACACCGGGTTTTCAGCTCTTAGGAGTCCACTGAGCATTATGATGTATTTACTTTCATAATACATCAGAATAATTTTTTTGAAGGTACTCACGTAAATTTTATTCTTTGGCGATTTCCTGATTTTTCTTCAAATTCCAATAGTCTACGATGGTTCACTTCGATCCTGGAATTGAAAATTAACTCGAATTATCATCTTAAAAAGTGTATCAACCAAACGATAACTTAAAGTACAAACTACTCAAGTAGGTACTATACAAACATAACGACAATTTTTATTGGAATGTTAAATTTAAAAAGTTGATCATTTTGCGTTTCACACAATCCTCAAAACGGTTCTGTTTTTAATTTAACTTTTCTGTCCGTTTTGGTTAATTTGGTACAGCATGACGTTAACAGATGAGCTTTTCATTTTATATTCAGCACGCGGCTTAAATTCTAGTGAATTTGGTTACGTTAGAAACACGTCGAATAGTGTATTTGAAGACAAGGTAAAGCTACTTTTTAGCGAACGTCGACGAGAGTAACCCTAGTAGAATATAAATGCGCTGTATACCATAAAAGGCTGAAGAAAAAATCTTAAAATAAACTTATGCAATATTAAAAATACTTTTCTTCAAACGTGAATAAACAATTTATCATATTTTATCGTTTAAAAAAAGAAAAAATCTCTTAGAAAAGAGGAAAATCAAGAAACAAAAACAACGAAAGTGAAATACATTTTATAAATGTTATTCTATGCCAAGTGATCAAGTTGGTTCGAAAGATTTGTGGTTTAAGTTCATTCTTTCTTTTTTTTAGTTTTGTTTACAATATCACCAAATATTTTACTTGGAAAATTTCTACGTTGTTTTTATGTTCAAATCTAAGTACGTAGAAGAAACATTTATTTTCTAGAGAGAAAGAAAAAAAAGTGTTAAAAAGATCTACAGTTTTTTAACTTTGAAAATAAAAACTTACTACCCTAATGGCAGACTAATCACCCTACTAAGATATCTAATTACCCCATTTTTACTCGTTTCAAGGCTGAGTGTAAATTTAGATAATGAAAACAATCGGGGTAAAGAAATAGAGTTCAGCAGTGTCGAGTTTTCAAGTTGATAAAAAAAAAAGAAGACAAAAACAAAGTAAAAACACAAAAATATAAGTTAGGGTAGGAAATATGTAAATAAGATTCAACTTTTCCGGTAAATGATTTTCTTTCTGTATGTCTCGCCCCTGGATGCTTCGCAACATCTATATCGGCACTACTCATTATTCCTCTAATTTTTCTTTCTTCCCGTCTTTAATTATTTCAAAGACGGAGCAGAGAAAAAACCGCCGTCTGAACCAGACTCATTGATTACGTCTGCTCTCACCCCTCTGTCGTTTCTTAACGACGCGTTTATTTTATACGTTTTTTTTTTTCTCCATTCATTTCTCTCTTTTTTTGCGAGGAAAACCCCAACTAAATACTCTTTCTCGCTCTTTCACCAAGAAAAAAGCAACCTGAAGCGTTGATTTCGCCAGCTGCTGACGAGCATTAATTTTACGAGAATGGATTTCCCCATCTCCACTTTTAGAAATTTTTATTTTTATTTTTTTTTTAGCGTTTTTTTTTTCTCCTACTTTTCTTCCGTTCATTAAGATTCTTAACCTACTAACCTTGTAAAGAGTTTTTCTTTCTTTTTATCGTCTGGAAAATTTAACGCGAGTCGAGTTCTATTTTTAATGAAGTTTATGTCATCATTCATGTTTTTAAGAACTGCCTTCTTATACGAGCGCGTTTTCTATGCATTTTTTAACGTAATTTCTTCGCGAAATAGTTAACCGAACCGTTTCACGCCAGCCAGACAGAAGAATTAACCACGTTGTTGATTTTTGTCTGTATATGCGTATGTGATGTGCGCTTTTTTATTTTTTATTTTTTTTATATCATATTATTATAATCGTTTTATTAACGCTTTCCTTACGTGAGTACTTTTTCGTGTTTATTTCTGTGCAGCTTTAAATATATTTAATGCAATTTTTTTTAAGCGAAAAATAACATTTATATGCGGTCGCGGCCCCTATCACGGTCCCAGGTTGTTGTCGCGCGAGTCGAATAAGTTGTCTTAATTTTTCCATTTAAGAGGATTTTTCTTAGAGGATTTTCTTCGATGTTAATGTATCGACGGTAAGAGATTTTCCAAAGTACCTATTTTAATAATCTATCTTGCTCTTTTTTTATTTTTTTGACGATGAATAAGGGAGAATTTTGCATTTGAGTATTTGCAAGGAGATATTTTTATTCTAAATAAGTTTCTCAAATCCTATATTTCAACTTTGAATCTGTATCTGCAATACAACGTTTACTTTCAAATATAAATCAAGTTTCATCTTTTGAAAATATATATTTTTAGCTACATATTTATTTATTTTCTTTTCTCAAATTAACCAATTCAAATGAAACAAAAAATAATTTAATAATGTGTCAAAAGTTCTAAAAGGGGACTAATGCATAGGTACCTAACCTACCTATTCTAAGAAATTTTTGGAATTGTAAAAAAAAATATTAAAAAATATTTCGGTAATTTTGAAATTTACTGTAAGATTATCAGTAATTACCGCGTGGCGATTATTTGTCTTTCACTAATCTATCATATTCGCAGTTTGTTACTTGCATGCTTCAGAGCTTGTTTTAAACAAAATTTTCAAAACATAAATCTTTTGAAGATTTTATTAGAAAAATTTCTTCCAAAATTTTGTTTAAAAATAATATTTAGAGAGAAATGTTTTATATGTACATATAATTATGTACTTCAAATTTCTTAATAAAAATTACACCTAATCTTTTCATTAAAATTTTTTTTGGAAAAAATGTCAGGAAAATTTGTAAAAAAATTTATCACGATTTTTTTTGAAAATTTTCCTTTTAAATCTTGAAAAAAAAATTCATTTATATCTACCCATCTTCAAATTTCTTCGTAAAAAGCCCTTTCGTAAAAAAAAAAATTAAAAATTTTTGTTGCTTTTTAAAAAAATTCTCCATAAAAATTACCGATGAGAATTGAAATGTTATCACTAGAATATACTTCAAGAAAAAATTATAGAATGAAATTAAGTAAGTAGATACCTATTCAGGAAAAGGTTATTTAAATAATTTTCTGTACCTACTTACCTAGGTATAAATTAAAAATCTCTTACTTTTCTAGATTTTGTTTTGAAAATTTCCTTTTTTCCTCAAAGATCTTGATTTTTTTTTATTTTGTTGGAAAGTTGTTTCAAATTGTTTTTCCATTTCTTTAAAAAAATCATTAAAAAAAAAAAAATCCTATCAAAATTCATCCCAAAACGTGAACTGAAATGTTTCTCAGAATTGCCATTGTAGGTATAAAATACTGTTTTGCTCTTAAAATTTTATTTAAAAAAATTTACGAACTTTTTTTTATAAATTTCGAGTTTTTTATTAAAAGAATAATTTTTAAGAAAAATTTAAGAACAATAAAAAATTTTAAAAATTGAAGAAAAAATACTTTGAGAGAAAAATTAGTTAAATTCGAAAATTTATCCCAATTTAAAAACATGAGTTTAAAAATATTTTCCTTTAATTTTTTCAACAAAAAATTTTAGTATCGAAGTAAGCATAGCACTTACCTAATTTATTTCTTTAGTTATAAAATATTAAAAAAAATCATTTTCGTAAAAATCTTTAAATTTTAATAAAATTTATTT
>FIZV01022443.1:0-19855 GCA_900050545.1 Trionymus perrisii | reverse complement strand
AATTTGTTTTTCTTCAATGTAAAATCTAATTTTTTGTTAAAAAAAAAAAAAAAAAAAAAAAGAGATAATGGATAATATGCATTTTTTGTACTTATTCCACAAAACCAATTATATCCTGCTGAGTAAGAACCAGTTTCGTATTGAGAGTGGGTAAAACAAAATAGCTTTTGAGACAGTCTCATTAGAAGGGGCGATTAGGTAGGAAAATCCCTGGATTAGATATCACATTCTCAACGCGAAACGACCACATTACATAATGTACGCCGAAGGGGACTTGAATTTTGTAATAACAAAAATATTTGTATACCCAATTGCAATTATTTTTCATTTCAAAACAACTAAAAATAACCGCCACGGGTACAAATTAATCGTCAGCATTTATTGGAATTCACAGCAGAACACACGATAATATTGAAATAAAACAAAACAGAAGAGAAATGAAAAGAAAACGAAAACAAAACATATTAATTAAACAAGTAAAAAAAAATGCACAAATAGTGGCACATATCGATATAATCGCGATAAATAATGAAAAAATAAATAAAATCTCTTCGATACGTATCTCGCGATTATCAAAAAATAAGTAGAATACGATACGTCGTTATTAAACTTCACCAATGAATAAAACAAACCTTAGCTAAGTTTCCAAAAAGGAAAAAAAAACACGTGAAAAAACCCAATGAAATTGAACCAAGCGAGAAAAAAATTACAAAAGAACACGATGATACTACCTGAACGGTTATAAAAAAAAAGGAAAAAAAACTATTTAGGCAGCGCAAAAAGTTAATTAGGTAGTTTAAAAATTTGTATCACGTTAAAATATACATAATTATAAAATAAAACATGCAAAAACAAATTCTCGAGGAGTTTATCGCTCGAATTAAGAAAAAACAAAAACAAATTAAGATTATTTAATAAACAAAAAACCCTGAATATTGAAGACAAACTTTTCGAAATTATTTTCAAATGCCATTTTTTCTTGACGATCGTAACATAAACGCAGACGCGATGTCAAATCGGTGAAGGCTTTGGACATTCTATCAGCTACTTCGGGGTCCGTTTGACTAGATATCAGTTCTTCCACTAGTTGCGTATAATATTCCTGAGGGCAACAAATAAATAAAATTATTTGGTTTCAAAAAAATGGTACTACGATCTTGTATGACGATCGTCTAACTACTCTGCAGCAGAGTTCGTTCCAAGTGTAATTCAACCACTCACTTTATAGCAACATATCAACGAATGAAAAGCTAATCCAAAAGCGTTTATGTTATCCGAATTGATCTGTCTCGATAATATGATCGTGATCATGATCTATTAGAAGAATTACGATTAAACGGAGGTAACAGACTTTTGAGAAGCGTATACGAATCCGACCAACTTACTTTTAAAAATGGTTGTAATAAAAGGAACTTTTCAGCAGGTAGTTGAGGAGAGGTGCTATTCTGACATAGATATTTTGAAAACGTTTGAATGAATTCGCAACATAGAGTCGTAATATCGGGCCCGAATAACGTTAATCCTAATTCAATCACTGCCAAGATACTAACGAGAAATTCTTGCGGTTGCTCGCAGATTTTTTTCGCGTGTAATTCGCAAATGAAGCGTAATAACTGTTGGTAAAATTTCACGTAAATATTAAAACTATCATTCGGTATTAATTGGTTGGACGGTGAACTGCGGCGCAATATATCTTACCGTATAAAATTTAGAACATAATGTGGGAAATTTCAACGTATCCACAGACATCAATGGAAGAATACCGCGTAAACCGAGCATGCAGACGTTCACTGAATTAACAACTGCTTCGTCGCATCCGTTTTCTAAAATACATCAACACAAACACTCGTTTATCGTTTGACATTCGAGAAAAAAACTAACGAATGAGGATTGCAAATCTAGCACCTTCGTCCGAATTGAAATCGATGATTTCTTTGCTTAATAAATTAGATAATAAATCCATAAATATCAACATATCGTTAAACGAATCCTCTTCAGCGTTTACTTCTTCGGTAAGTCGGCCGCTGTTGTGTTTTACGTATGTTTCAACCAGTCTCAAACATGTTTCGTAGAAAACACGCTCATTATCCTGCGAAAAAAAATTGCCATCATTATAATATTATTTTACTTCGATATAGGTGTATACGTTTCGTATTAATATACTTACTTTCCCCAAGTAACACAACATCGTATGTGAACATTCGCGAAACAATTCTAATATAAGTTGCGATATCTGCTGATAATTATGATAAATCGAAAGCAGAGTAACCATATCGGGTAATACAGGAGACATATATCCGAATAGACATTTACAAAACATGATACCAGTTTCTTCGATAACTCCGGTACCTTCAACGACACCTGAAATTAAACAAAAATATGATTAATCTCGATGGAGACTGTTTTCCATCTACGGTATTGACGCAGATAGAAATGTATAATAAAAAAGTCTCGTTAATTTTGTTGAGAAGGAGCTCTTCTTTCATCTAGTTATGGAGCTACTGCAAAGATGGCTGTTACGTAGCAGCTTTTTTCAGTGCTTTTTTAGCATCGAAAGGGAAAATGAATATTGACTAAAAGTAGGGCGAGACTTTTTACATAGGAGCAAGCTATCTGATAGGTATATGTATAGGTTAAAGTATGCTATTGATCTATTGAGGTACCTAAAAATAGATGCACAATTTCCATAATCTCGCTACGGACCATTTCGTCGTGATACTGTTTTTTGAAATTTTCTTCCAAAACAATACTGCGAAATTTTTCCGTAATTGGTTTAATTATCTGGTTTAAATATTCGATGCGTTTTTCTTCTGGTCCATCGAAAGCTGACACAGCAATAGTGAAACTTTTTACGAGAACTTTTTTAATATCGGGCGATACGTATCTGTTATTGCTTCCGAGACCGCTGCTTATCAAATTCCAGAAGAATTGATTCTTCAGTAAAAATACAGCTCTGAAAAATTAAGACGATGGTGAACATCGCTAATGTAGAAGAATGGGCATTTATTTTAAATTAGCCAAAAAATGAAATACTCACTTCTCTCTAGTGCTGACTAGAGATAGTAATAATTTACACGTGTTTCCTCGAATACTCGGATCAGCGTGGAAGAGCGAAAAATTCGATTGTATTTTGTTCAAGATGAAACTAACGATCCATTTGGCGCATTCGGTATCTGTTCCAAAAGCTGTCCCAAAAGCTATACTGGTCTGTGCAGGGAAAGGTGAACCATCAGCCGCCGTTTTTCAGCCGAATAAAAGTACGGCGTCAAGTTGAAAAATACTCACTTTACTGTAATGCGCAGCGGAAAATAATAAATAAGGATGAGACCACGTTTGCAGAAACCATGCAATTGTAGAAGATAACGTTGGACTAAGGATATGCGCCAATTTCGCTTCACCCATTTGCTTCTCCAATTCACTTAACCGAAATACCGCCGATACCAACCTGTGAAAAAAATATAGTACGATAAATAATATTCGACGATAGATTCAATTTCCATATGTCGGATTCTGAACGTGTATTTGAAGCTTCCATCGTAAGAAATTATCATCGACGAAAAAAAAAAATCGCAAGAGATGTCTCATGTTTACCATATTATATGGTCCGTTGACTCTTCTAAGCTGGCGAAATCTGACGGAGTTATTGGTCGATCGGTCATGGCTAAAAGATTCAAAGAATCGTTCACATTTATACGAGACACCTTTTCTAAACTATACTGCATTAGCTTGGTAGGTATAAGACTGGCCATGCTGTCTTTCTCTTTGGTGAGAACGTGACCTGTGATGGGAAAATTTTACAAGTTAATCATTTTGTACCGGAATAGAAATATTCGCAGACCGTTGTTGGATGGATGATGAAGTGACTCGTAATCAGCGGCATCTATTCAACGGTAACGGGGTTTTCGATGAAAATTATTTCTCAAGTTTTTTCAAAATTCGAAGTAGGTAATTAAGTTGATTTTGAAATTAACTTTTCGAAAAAGGAAACATAAAATTTCCATCCGTCAACGGTACATGCTTTTTCAACAAATCTCACCAGCAATCATTAATAACCAATGCAGATCTTCGTACAGATCATCTCTTTGGATATTGTTATTCGAGGTTCCTTGCCACATCAATCTAAGCTCGTATGTTTTTTCGTCGATCAATTTGGCAAGGGTAGGTATAGTCAGATCTGGAACCTGCAAAATTGATAGTTTTCAAAAAGTAAGAAAGTAATTATCGTCAACCGCATCATTTTAGAAATTTCAACTTAATACTGAAGATTAACCTGTCGAGCAAATATACCGATAGCTTCTAACTGAGAACCGTATTTATTCAAATCTTCCTCTTCTTCGGCGTCATCCACCTCATCGGTAGATACCTGATGAATGAACAAGACAACGTCATCGATTAGAATATCATTTTACTTCAGATTTTATTGTGAAACTCACTTTAGATCTGAATCCGTAAGGGGGTGAAAGATGCCATTTCAAATAGCTATTAAAAATACATCTCGAGGCTTCTTTATAAATAGCTTCAGAATCATCGCGAAACAGGCAATTCCACGCCTTTAACATATTATCGAATGCTTCGGTGAACATGGATTCATCGTAGTTGATCTGAAAGCAGATACAGAAAAGAAATAAAACTAGAAGTGAAGAAAAATAACATTATAGCGTAAGAAGACGTCGTATTAGTCGTATATACTAACCGAATCTTGTTGCGATGCTTTCTCGGCAAAGTAACACGTAAGACGCGCCATTTGTTGGAAAAATGACGTAATTATATCTTGGCCAGCAAGATCAGTCACAATTGTTAACTCGTTAAAAATCAAGAGCTTCAGAAATATGTTGGAGACTCCGATTGCTTCGCGATCCACGACCTCAACACTTTAAAGAAAACAAAATTATTTACATAGCTTAAGCGAGATTTAAATCAAAGACGTCGATTACTACGTATTGCATATCTTTTGACTAACTTGTTCAAAAAATTTAAAAAACATTCTATGTAGTTTCTAACATAATCGATTTTCACACTTTTGGTACTCAAAATAGGTCCGCAAAGGGAAGCCAATTGTACTAGACAGTTGAGTGAGAAATGTGTCAAATTAGCGTTATCGCGTATTTTCCAATGTAACTGTAAAAAAATATCAAAATCGTTACTAAAGTAGACGAGTTGACCTTTAATTGTTATCGAGCTTCATTAAAGCATCCTTAAAAACTATGAAAATTTTGTATTTACATATTTTGACTTACATGAAAAAATAATTGTAGAAAATTAGGAACTAGTATAACATCCTTCCAATAAGATGCAAGTTTCAAGGATCGATTATAGTCTGATTCGTAGGACATTTCTACAATACAAATGATCCTTTTCGGCAGTAAGTATCAGTTAAGGAATACATAATTTACAAATTATCAACGCTAAAATTAGAATTTTATCAAAACGATAATTGAGTGTTGAAAAAGGATATTTGCCGATGAAATAAAAGCCCAAGTCAAGGTTCCTTCTGCAATTTGTAATAGACTTTTGATCAACATTAAGGCATTATCGGAAAATGGCCCGTCTACTTTACATATTTCTCCCAAAGTTGTAACGCTCAGTTGAAAAATTTTCTTCAAATCAGTCATCTGTTGGAAAACGTATAATTAAAATCACGTCGAACGATTTAAAAATTAATAAGAATTTACAGCTTCAAACCTCGAAATGTTTTTTAGCATTTAAATGAGTTTCCCATTGCAACCCAACATCGGCTGATTTTACAGTGATGGCGTATTCTTGCATCAAAGCGCATATCAAACTGCATCCTAAAATTTGCTACGATCGGATTTTATACAAGTTAATTTATTGGCTGACAGTTTAACTTGGCAAAGCTGCAAAAAACTTACTTTTCTCAGTTCTCCGCCCATAATAAATTGTTCCACTTGTCCTAATAATTTGCGCCGTTCGTTTCCCATGTCGGATATGCTGCCTCTTTTAACCATGATAGCGATTACCTGAGAAAATCAAAATCATCGTGATATTTTCTGTAGGTAACAAGAGGTTAAGAGCACATCGTGGTGATCTTACTTGTAATATTTTTTCCCTGACGAAAACTGCTAAATTTGGATGATTCAAGACATGTTGCAATAGATAATTTGGAATCGAATTTATATTATCGATGTTCATATAATTCCATTCTCTAATGACAGCTTCTTTCAAAGTGTTGCTCGTTTCGAAAATCACATAATCGATGGTACTGTTTTCTAAACAAATGGAATTTAGAAAATTTAGCCAATATATTACAATTTTCGTTCTGAATACGACGCTCTTAAAGGATACAGAAGCGGCAAATGTTGAATTATAGTTATAATTTACCGAAGATATATTTGCAGATTTGATAAGGACATTTGGTTTGTCTAAAATTTAAAAACACTGCCTCCGCTTCAGTTCTTTGTTGATTAGTTATCACAGATGGAGGAGCCTATAAAGATAATTATGTCAGAATTTATTCAAATTAAACTTCACTTCTTCTCGTAATTTGAAATGATAAGAACTTACCAAGATAATTTTAGCAGCGGATTCGAGTTCTTGTAAAATTTGCTGTTCCATTTTTGTTAGTAGATGCGAGTTATTCAGTAGAATACATAGTAATTTGAGGACAAAAATTCAACTCACTACAGCATTGATATAATACGTATGATATCAAAAGAAATTCCAAGGAACACCGTGAATCTTCGTTGACAGATGGCACCTATTTGTAAAATTTTCGATAAAAAATGCGGCGCTGAATTACATGCACAAGACTAGATTTATAATCAATGGAATATTATCAAAAGCTTACCCAGTACACGCGCAGTATGATACAAATTTAAAAATAAGATAATTTAATGCGATTCGGTCTGATTAGGTTCCTGTAACAAAACACCATTCGCTCGAGACGATGTGAAAAATTTTTAGCCAAAGATCATGGAGATCGACCAGGACAAAATATTCCGGATAATTCTCTCTCTAGCACTATCAAAATAACGATTCGTATTTTTTTGACGAGGTTCGTTCGCGTTCCCCCATTTCCATTCATTTTCAGACATTTGAAAATGTGAAATTTGTTTCGCTCTGTGGGTGAAGTCGTTCTTTTTTTTCATTCGTAATAATTGTTTTCAACAGTCATCGACAACACATAAAACTTGAAAGCTCAAAGCTCGTATCAACGATGTATTTATGAAATTATAATTAATAAAAATAAACATCTTCCAAAAAATCTAAATTGAAGTGCCAAATCTAATGAATACACAAAAAAAATATATTATTTTTTAAAATAGACCTAGGCGCCATCGGCCATACTCAAAATAAAATTAAAATTAATATCGAATAACTTGACAAGGACCAAATTTTTCCTCAAAGTTATAAATATCTTCGAGACAATGAACCGGTTTACTAAATGGGATCCCATTCACTTTACCGAGACATGTGCTGGGCGGATCGATACGTTTATGGATCTGTGAATTGAATAAATAAAATGATTCTTAAATACAAACTAAGCTAGGAACAATATTCATCAAAACTACTTACATCGATCCCTCTTTTCAAAGCTTCAGCTCTAGAAGGATATTGCAATTTTTCCAATTCCGAAGTATCACTTTTCTTCACCGATTGTGGATTCTGGTTCCTCGTGTTTGTAGAAGTACGCGGATTCTCAATTTTAGTTTTAACGTCAGGTTCTTTACGAAAGTTTTTTGGAAATCCGTGAGACGCAGTCGAAGTGTCGCGGTTCCCTCCGTCACCGGAACTGAAAAAAATAATTAAGCAAAATGTCAAAAAAGTAACGCAAATGAAAGTTATATAACTATAAATAGGCTTCGCGTTTATGTATTCATTACTTTTTTGGACGGTTATTTTTCTTCTTGGCGAATTTAAAATCTTGTGAATGTCCGGTTTTATTAACAGTAGAGTTTTTACGAGTGTCTTTCGAAGATACATGAGACGTCGTAGACGTATCACTGTCTCCTCCGTCATCGTGACTAATAAAAATTTATATAATAAATAAATAAATATAGAGAAATACATGAGTGTAGTAGATATTAGGTAGGTATGATTAAAAAATTGATGCGCTTTGCATAAGTTTACTTTTGCGGGCGATTGTTTCCAAATTGTTGATGGCGTTTATTTTTGCCTCGATCCGCATAATTTTTAAATTGACTCGTGCCACAGAACCTAATCAAAAAGAATTTTTGTGGTGGTTAAATTGACAAGAAGAAAAATAAATAAATAATTTTACCAAATTTAGGTGGATCGCGTACTTGTTAGAATCGACACCAAATTTTTCATTGTGCGAAGGGGTTGTATGGTGGGACTTTCCATTACCTCCGCTCGGGAAATCGTTTCTATCAAAATTAATGCAAACGTCGTACTTGAATTGAATTATGCATTTCAATTGTTCAATTCAAGATAAATACACACTTGGATCCGTGTTGTTGATGTCTGATGTCTGATTTCTTCCAATAAGGATCGCAATATTTCTTCCTTGTGTTATCATCAGCTTTACCATCATTCGCACTAGGAGGTGGTCTGTCGAAACGGCTTTTCTGATGACCACTACCTGTGGCAGCATTGTAGTCAACCCGACCACTTGGTCCACAACCCGAGCTACCACTGAATCGATAAACATTTTCATTCTTTTTGTATAATGGTGGTTTCGATAAATTCGGATCATGTTGACTGCTTGGAAATGAGAACGACGGTTGTACCATCGATGGGCCAGGTGGTCTTGGGGCCACGAAAAATTGAGGCAAACACTGAGTAGGAAAGTAAGGAATATTTTGATTGGGAATCGTTGTAGGATAAGGTTGATATGGAGGGGGACAATCATAATGAGGAGGAGGAGGTGGAGGGTTAAAGTTCGGTAGATGTGGGTTCGGTTCGGGAACAGTATTATTCATCAAAGTCTTGAGACTTTCTACCAAGTGATTAATGTCCCTGTCGCCTACATCACTTTTTTCTGAAAAAAAAAAAAAAAAATCCAGTTCAATAAAATTACAAGGTGATAAGAACGAATTCAGCTCAGTAGAATAAATTGAACGAACCCAGTTTTTTTTCTTTTTTTTCGTTTTTCAAATCTCTAATCTGATTTCTCAGCGTTTTCACTTGAAAAGAAACAATAACCTTAGGACCAAAGTTCAAGCTGTATATAGCAACAAGAAAAATAGATATTATAGGTACCAACTTTGCGCATTATATTCCTTATGAATGGTGTCAATTTTTCCATTTATGTAGCCAGTTTCTTTGTTGATGATATTTGTAACGTGGTGTATTTTCGATTCAAGAGACTCGCCTAAAATAAAAAAGCTACGTAGGGAAGCACTGCGTAGAAGGACAGAACTCATTTACAAAATTTACATACTTTTTGTGTCGACTTTCTTGGTCATTTCGCGAAATTTCTTTTCGTTTTGATCTCTCGTACTCGTACTTGACGTTGTTCTAGAAAACTGATGAGCTTGGTGCTCTCGGCTGCTTGAACCTAAGATAGGTGATAGGTATATGCATATAAATATTACAGATTAAATATAACAAATCACTTCACGTTGATATTCCGAAAATTATCAATAAGAACTTTACCCATATCAGTTCGAGTTTCCAACTGATTCCGCAACGACTCCAATACATTATGAATTTCTCTTTTTTGAACTGTAACATGTACGGAAAACATTTTAATCAGTAATTAGGAGCAGTAATCTGCTTTTTATCCCCCTTTTATTTCAAAATACCTAACGACACATTGGCACTGAGCACTTTATTGTCTATTGCAGAAGAGTTGGTAAACATTTGGGTTTTCGCAATCAAAGATGCATTCATACGATGTGATGTAAATTTAAATTGGAATCAAAAGAAAATGCGGCATTCAAAAAACTTACCCTCGCTCAGATTTCGACTGTTTTGGGATAACCAATCCAAAATATTTCTTACGACGTCCATTTTATTCAAGTAAACTGTGAATTGTGAAAATTAAATTAAGTGAAAAGAAACTACGACTCTTTTATATTTAGAGCTCGTCATCAGGCACTCACTTTCAAATAAAATACGTAGATTTGGATTACAAGTACTTTGGATAACAGAAATGAAGCAAACTGCCTTCTTTAACTGTACGCTAGACACGACACGTTAATATGCTTCGAAATCTCATTCCCTTCGGAAAATGAAACAATTTTAACTAATTTACGCATTACGCAAACGTGTAAACGAGATCATGATTAAATAAACAGAATTTTGATCGCGATTATTTTGAGTAACACTGACCTTTCTTTCCTGCTGACTTTGCGATTCGTCAACAGGTTCACAATACAAAACGGCAACACTGGCTGTATTATCTCGATTCTCAGTTTTCTTTTCTTTTCTTTCTATTTATTTTTCTCGGTAATGGAATTCTCATTGCAATTGCATTCTTTCCTTAATTACTTCGCAGAAAGCAGAACACTTGAGGGAGTGGTTTAACGTGAGTTATCGTGTTCGTGAACGCATCTTATCTCGATTCTGATAAACTGTCGTGTACGTATAGATAGCTGGTAAAGCTGCGTGGTATCGTCGTATCGTCTAGCTGGTTTAATTTGGGGAGAAACGCAATATTCATTCCTATTCAATTAACCTTTCGAATTTTGATTATACATTTTCAGGTTTTTTTTTGTTTAAATCTGCAAAATTATAGTTCTTTTTACCATGACGGAGATTACGATTCAAGAACAATTGTTAGAATGCGCTATTTGTATTGAACGGTTGGACGAAAACTGCAAAATGCTCCCATGTCAACACACATATTGCAGACCGTGTTTGGAAAGAATGTACGAACGTGACGGTTTAATAATTTGTGCTCAATGCCGACAAACTGTTCCCAATCCTACTGGTGGGAATCCTATTGATGCTCTGCCTACAAACTTTATCTTGCTAAGCCTCATAGAACAAGTGAAACGAAATCCTCCTCGAAGACCCGGTAAGTATTCATAGTATTTTCACTCACGACGACTTACCTATTTGCTTTCATTAACCTATTCCTTCATATTGATTGGTGTTTGGTATAGAAAA
Organism: Trionymus perrisii; assembly: GCA_900050545.1. NCBI lineage: Eukaryota > Metazoa > Arthropoda > Insecta > Hemiptera > Pseudococcidae > Trionymus > Trionymus perrisii. Next base: position 8,821 of record FIZV01022443.1, on the reverse strand, counting down.
TGAAGACTACCAATTGCAGGCAGCGATTACAAACTCGATCGAAGATTTAAATGCAAGTTCGCTGTTGAAACATAACGAACAACTGCAAACCCAATTGGCAATGGAGAACTCGAAACGAGATGTTCTCCTCAAAAGTGCCCAAGATATGAGTGAGGCGTTAAAAGAATCATTTCTAAGCCAGAGATCTCTTGAGGAAGAAGTGTTTAAAAGAGAAAATCAAAATTTGCTTTCAGAAAAAGAAAAACTAGAGATCGAGGTGGCTATTTTGAAATCTGAACAAGAGGTCAGTACGGTGTGTTTATGTTTTGTTACCTATTTGTATTTCGATAAACATTGCCAAACAAATTTTTTCAATTGTGTTTTGATCACTGATTGTTTTGTTTTTAGAATCCGAATTATGTGACCGAGTTAATTTCTTGGTTCGAAATGAACCATATAAAGTTTAATCGAGGTTGGTTTCAGTTTTAAAATTTTCTTTTCCATTTGAATATGGCGGCGTATTAATTTTTTTTATTTTTTCCACTCGAATAGGACTAAAATCGGAAGCTCAGAACGCTTTAAAACATTTAAGACAAGCCAAAGTAACACAGCAGAGTGAATAATTATATTTACCTAATCATAACACATATTCAATATTTTTATGAGTTACTGATTTAACTAAAATTTTGGTATTGATGTATTATGTTCAGATGATTCCATTCAGAGGCGCTTACGAACTTTACTAGGAAACTTAAGTTCGGAAGAAAAATCTAAAACCCTTGAAGATGACGTAGATGTCGTTGATGAACTGAACAAAAAAATAAACGAAGTGAAACTTTTGCTGAAGTCGGTTCTTCATTAGTTTTTGTTACCATGAATTGTTGAAGGAATTAATTAGGTTTTAAAAAATTAATTTAATTTGCAGAAATGAAAGCCGAGCTCGTAAATCGTATACGAAACCTGAAAAAAACTATTTAAGTCAACCTCACCAACCTCATCCTGTTCAACAATCGCCTTCATCGTATCATCCACATCCAGGTTATCTTCATCATCACCCCATCCCGAATTATTATACTCCACCTGCACCTTTAATGTCGGTTCCTGCAAGACCTCGTCAATTTATGCCAAACGTTTATCCGCCTACTCCATACTACTTACCGCCCAATACCACTCCTTACTATCCTCCAGGTTCAAATTACTCGCCAATCCCATCCTACGGTCCTTTTCCTCATTCAACTTACGGAGAACCTTCAAATCTTGGCTTTGGAAAAAAACGTGGTAAACCTACAGGATCTAGAAGTGGTCATCACACATCATTTTCGAACGATGCGAAAAATTTCAGTAAATATAACCGCTCAAAAGTTGATGAAAGTGATAATCACAGCGAGTTAGTATTACAGTACCTATTCAAATAGATACTACGTTTTTAATATTATCAAGTGGATTAATTTCATCTTATTTTATCGCTGTCACGTCGCACAGATCGTTAATTTTACCTGATGTTAGAGATTATGATCGTTTTGAATATAAATTCGATAAATTACATGTTCATAAAGGTGAAAATTCTGAAAAACTACACGATAAAAAAATTCATCAAAAAGCTAATGAGTTGCCAAGTTTAAGGTACTGGTACTTATTGGTCTCTCACTAACCTTTTTTAAATGATTTCTAACCTATGTATTAACACAATTAATGCAGTATGTACTTACTTACCTATGTGGTTTTCATGGTTTTCTAACAAATACCTACTCAATTTTATTTAATCAACTTGGAGATAGGAAAAAGGTCGCTTTTTGATAAGATGTATTAATTGCTGGAATTTTTGTATTTGATGTATTAGTGGAGAAGTTGGTGGACCTTTGTTAATGTTACCTGATGTGCGTCATTACGAAAAGGTATACTCGAAATTCCCTCAATGTCAGAATTTAAATATTACAACTGGCGATAGGAAAAACAGTGCAGAATTGTTTCGGTATTTACATTTTTTGTAACTTTTAAACGAATATATAACCAATTTATTCAATGCCTATCTAAAGATTTTCCAAATTAAGGATACTGATGGTATAACGCTATAGGTAATAAGGCCAATATAGTAATAAGTATAATTATGAAAAAGTGTGCATTTATATGCTATAAGAAGTACGTTCTTCTAATGATATTTTTTTTACGTATGTAGTACCCACCATACCTACGAAAAGAAAAAATCATTCGACGATTCCTATAAATACACAAAATCGTACGATGGACGAGGCAAAAGTTGCAAGAATCGTTATCGCAGCACTTCAAAATCCACTTTGTGAGTGAACAGATCAGTGAAATATCAATAGGTAATTAAGTAGATACATCAACATAGGTTGCCTTCATTAATTTTTAGGAAAACGGACGGTTTTGAAAGCGATTCAAGTGTTGATTCCACAACATCTGTCTCCTCAAAACTCAGTACTTGCTCCACTCCAGTTGTTTTTCATGAGAAACAACAAACTTTTTGTAGAGGTATAACTATAAATTCATATTAAAATAATTCTATTATTTACTTCTTATAAATTCTTGAGTTTTACTTGAACTTTTGTTAGGTAAAAATCGGGGTCATAATCGAACTCGTGGAAGTCGCCAGCATTCTTCTGCAGGCCCGGGAAAATTCAATAAAACCGAATCAGAGGGTTTAAAACAACTGCTTTATCCTCCCAAAGAAGAAGCCCGTAAGAAAAACTTGAATGTAAGTACGATACTTCTTCCTCTTTCGTAAGTTCGTAACAGCAATTTTCGATTGATTTCGAATGCATGTCATTTATTTATCGGTATAGGTAAAGCAGCGTTTTGACTCACCTTTGTTATGCTTGGGTAAGAACGGAGTTTCCGAGAAAGCTGAATGTTTGGCTGACATTTATGCGTTTGAAGAAAAACATGCAGAAATTAAAGTTATTCGTTACTGATTATTGATCTTTTTTTGTTTTGCTACTTTCTTATTGTAATATCAAATATGCACTTCTCTTGTTCTCGTATTTTTAGTTTTCTAGTAGTTTTGTTGAATCTTGAATTTTGATATTTTTTAAACCTTTTGGTTTGGGTTTGATGTCAATTGTTATTATTACGTACCTAATATTATGCATTTCAATCACTAATTTTCGTATCAATTAATTTTGCCGATATTTTTCTTTAAATTTTTTTTATCTTTTATTACCTAAGTTATTCCTTATTCGTTTTAATAATTTCTAAAAATAGTGAATTGAAGTTTTTACATAAAGTATCTTCGTAACTTCGATCCACACTAATTTGATGATTTGAACTTGAACTGTGTTGACTACTGTAGTCTTTTCTTTTTCGAAATTTAGAAAAAAATGGAGCCTGCTTGCTGTCGTTGTCGGCGACTCCGCGTCGGCAACGAAAAACAATCAACGAAAAGAATTTATTTCTGGACGATGATAGGTGGTAACGGAAAACAGCGCCTAGTTTAAACCAACCAATGAGCATTTGCTTACTTGTAAATCAACCAATGAGCGATTAGGTAGGTAATTGTTGACCAGTAAATCCAACCAAATTTTAAATCATCAAAATCATACCTTAGAATGTGTGGTTTTGCTCACACCTTAAGGTTATTTATCTGAAACGTCTTTTCTAATGATTTTATTTGCACAGGGTTGGTGTGTGGCCTGAAAATTTATTTAGGTACGCCAACTCACGTACTCCGACTCGAAACCTCGAATCATTAATTTTTTGTAATTGTAATGTAAAAATTGCAGTAAAGTAACCTAAAATATCTCGTCTCGTAATTAAATTTATATTTAATTTAATCCGAATGTAGTTTTATTGTAATCGTTACAATTCATGTTATCATCGTATATACAATGTAGTTTTTCAAGTATCTTTTTGTGAATATGAGTACGGAATGTGATTCAGAAGTAATTGTGTCATAAACATTTTCTCGTGACAAAGAACAGATGGAAAACTTTCAATTTAACGACAAATTTGCCTCTGAGAATATCATTTCTATTCCCAATCCTCACCTGTTTCAAGACGAATCCAAAATGGAAGTTGTCAAAGCGTTCAACAGCGAAGTAAGATATTCCCTGTGCCATAATATTTACATGATTTTCATGTCATGCTGTTTTGTTTTCTTCGTGCTATATGCCTTTTAAAAGATTCAAATTCTATAATATTTCATTTTGAAATGGTGGATTTCGAATAGTAAATTGATTATCTGTAAGATAGTGAATTCTAGTATCGAGATGCACTGCATTTAAGGCGTCGCTTCATCAAGCGTCGTTGCATTTTAAAGTCGAGATTTCCGCTTCTGCATATTACACAGAATCACGAGATGAATTACGTTAATGCGTGTTATTTCGATTGTTTTTCAGTTGGTTTCGTTGTACGATATAAAACCGCCTATATCTAAAGCGAAGATGACCGCTATAACCAAAGCCGCAATGAAATCAGTCAAATTTTACAAACACGTAGTCCATGGAGTAGAAAAATTCATTCTTAAAGTAAGGACCAGTGTAAATAATGGATTATGTGTCAAGTAATGAAACTGATAATTCTATTAATTGTGTTGCAGTGTCGTCCAGATTACAAAATACCAGGATTGTATGTTATTGATTCTATTGTACGGCAATCAAGGCATCAGTTCGGCGTCGAAAAAGATGTGTTTGCTCCGAGGTTTTCCAAAAATTTATTACAAACTTTTAAGAATATTTGCACATGTCCTGAAGACGACAAGGTATTGTAAATTGTGTATATTGTGAGGAAAGTTTCATGTATTTTTCTATTCATTTGTCTTCTTTGTTTCAATAGCAAAAATTAGTTCGTGTGATCAATTTATGGCAAAAGCATAAAGTTTTTCCTGATGATTTGTTGAAAAAATTTCTCGTAATGGCTGAAGCCTCGGAGGAAGAATTACCCGAATTGTACAAAGATGAAATTGAATCTATTCAAAAATCGTCGAAGAAATCACCCACCTCTGGTACTTTTTTCTTTATAGATTTATGCTTCGTAATTGTATAGAACGTTTTATAGTAAAAATTTTTATTTTAGGCAAAAAGAAGAAAAAATCGCCAGCAAAAACAGGCCTCGATACGACTCCACTTCAGAACTCATTTTACTCCGGTTTAACTCAAAATGCATCGGTAATTAGTCGTTCTTATAAACTTTATAGTGCTATTCTTCGAGTTGACGTATGATTGTTTTTTTTTTCAGCGAATGGATAGCGCCGCTAATAAAAACTCACTCGACCCGAACTTCATTCAGTCGTTGCAAACGTTGACTAACTTACTCCAGCAATCGTCTGCTCCTACTAACGCCTCTCCAGCAGCTAGTAACGCGACACCAGGAAACGATCAAGTACGCATTCAGTGGTCTTTTGCTATTTAAAAATAACGAGAATTACGGCTTTTAATTCGATATATTTCCGTCTTGAAGGTGAAATTCGACCGTAAATTGTTGGATTATGATTATGGCGAAGAAGAAGATGAAGGACCTGCTGCTCAACTTGCTCATCAACCCACTCAATCAGCAGATAACTTATCCAGGTTACTTACTTGAATTTACGTATTAATAAGACCACATATTTAAGATCGATGATCGATTTGTGCGAAGATGTCAAAATTCGATCTCGAGTTTTTCTGTATCCTCTAATTCGCTGGATATCACGAAGATGTGAAGGTTTTCAACAACGATTCGCGCGCGATTTTATTCGCCTTGCTGTATCTATTATTATGACAGTTTGGGAACAATTTATATTGGTGATAAGATTTTTAGTGATTCCCCTAGAGCGAAACAGCCAATTAGATGATTTTGGTCTTAAAATATGTAGAATAGAGTATTTTAAAGTAGTATCGGTAGCGAACTTCTTTTTTAAGACAAATGCCACGAGGACTTGTGATTTTCTTTTGCAAATGTAAATAGGCGGTGGAGAATGTTCTTCGCGCCGACAAAAAGTTTTTTTTAGCTTGAATACGATTATTTGAGGTTCGCTGCTGATTTCCTAGTAAATAATTAAGTACAACTGATTGGAATCGAAATAACTGAAAAATCTGGAAATTACCTGAATAAGTACATGATACATATTTCGTATCAACTTCGAAGCACGTTAAAAATATCTTTGGTGAAATAAGGTAAGTGTTCGTGCATTTTCACCTCTTTCCTGGGGAATTCGGAGTGTAGGTAAGAATTTGTGTTATTCTAGCAAAAAAAAAAAATTGCAGCCGAATTTTCTTTACGTTATTGCGGTTCATGAATAATAATGAAACCCTTGAAGTAACGATTGGTATTAATATGAAATTTTCTTGTACCCTTTGGTAGGGTTGCGCGTGGTCGACACAGTGAAATTCTTATTTTAGGCCCTTCTAATTGATGTATTCGATTGAAAATTAACAACTTTTGGTCTTGATTGTTTTGCATAAAAAATTTGCACCGAAGATCACCATCACTATGATTGTATCATATTTGAGCTCAGTTCTTATCGTAAATACTCCTAGTGATGAAGTAGAAAATTCGGCTTTAAAAATTACAACGTAATCGTCCAAAATACTAAATGAATTCGCCATATTATTCGTGGAATGAGTATTGTAAGATTATATTATGCAACACGACATACAGAAGCAGGCGGTTATGTTAGCTCTACTTAGTTACTGTAATTTTTAGAATTTTCGAAAACTCGGGAAGAGTGACTTTGATGTATCGGTATTACAAGACTGACTTTAAACAATATGTTATTATCGTTTTGTATTTTTATATATATTTTTTTACAGCTTATTAACGAATCCGGAAATTATCCGACATATTCATAACCTACAAGTTCAATTGTCGATGGCTCAGGTGCAAGGTAAACCCCATGATGCGCAGGTTCCTTCGATCATGGTGAGCTTACCAAATACGATAATCTTCTTTCAAAATAGATTTAAATTAGGTTGAATCTCGATTAACAAAGATATTTTTTCACAGGAACAGCAGCGCATGTTTCAAAATCAACAAATGCAAGCTTTTAGTCAAGCTATAATGCAGCAGCAGCAGCAAGCATACCTTCAGAATTTTAACGCAGCCGAATTTTATGCAGCTGGTATGCAGAGTGCTATGGATGCAGCGAATTCGACCGCCGATGACGATTTAGACGATAAACCGGAGATGTACGTTTGTTTTCGGTTTCATTATTATGTCTTCTAACCAGCTCTTTTTAGATTTCCACGTGTAGTTTTACTCGAGTTTTATGGAAGGTCTACTCTTCAGTTGTGAATTTCATTTCTTTTAATTTTTTATTTGTCAGAATTTGGGGAATTATATCGATTTTCTGGGATGTAAATCTTTAGGCTTACCCCAAATTTTGTTTTTATTTGCACCCGTAATTTTTAAATGATTTTTATTACTGTTTTTATTTTCTGATTGTAACGTCGTGTTTCTTTTATTGCAGTGTAATGGAGAAAACAGCCAACGATCCGCTGGAAGTAATCGATTTAGATCATATCGCCACTCCTCCTAGTGATAAATCTCGCGGTAGATCTTATTCTCGATCTAGATCCAGATCTCGTTCTAGGACTCCTTCAAGGTCTCGTCGTTCACGTAGAAGGTACTTACTACTTAATTTTTTAACAAGCGAATGGCAACATTACTACTTCATATGATAATAACATTTCTGTGAAGTGGAAGTTGATAAATCTATACAAAAATGTGATTTCGTTTGCGTGTAATTGAAAGTAATTAATTTACGATATATTGCTTACTTTGCAGAACTCGCAGCCGGTCTTGGAATCGTGAACGTAGCAGAGATCGTGAAAGAAACGAAGACCGACGCAAACGAGCTCTGCCACCGATCAAAAGGAAACACTTGGCTGGTTAGTTCTCGTTCGTAGTTTCCGGTAGTTTCATATACGTAATTTCGTTATAAGTCTTTATCAAAAGAAGAAAATTTAAGTGGAGATTTCATCTAATTTGTCTTTATCGATTTAAATACGTTATTTTAAATCTAGATAATTTATTACAAAAAAAATTCAAAATCTATTTCTTTATTTATGAAAAATCATTGATTTTTGATTTTCGTACAAATTATTCTGTACCCACTAAATGAAATCAGTCGAGTATTTTCGATCAAGAATAACTCAAATTTTATTAAGTGGACAAATAAGCTTAATTAAATTATTATTTTAACAAACAATTTCTTTATTATAATTTTCTGATTTTTTTTTTTTACAGTTTGCAGTACGACATTATGGGTCGGCCATTTATCAAAACTAGTTCAAGAACAAGATTTAAGCGATACATTCGGCGAATACGGCGATATCGTTTCTATCGACTTAATTCCTCCGAGAGGATGTGCTTTTCTCTGCATGAATCGACGACAAGATGCCTACCGAGCGTTGCGCAAACTGAAAAATACAAAGCTACACTCGAAATCTATTACGGTATGATATCGATCGAGATCGTGTTCATTATTTTATTTACTCGGTTATTGTTATATAATGTCGTAACTGCCTGCCTGTCGATGTCGTGTTCATGCGTGATAAATGATTTCAATTCGAGGGAAAGAGAGAAGTAAAAATATCGAGGAAATTAGTACCGACCGGCAAAATATTAAAATCATGTAGATTCGCAAAAATTGAAAGAAAAAAAATTCGGCCAAAGTTTTTTTTTGGCTTTTTGTCGTGGGAGAAGCATCTCAATGAGGTTCATTCGCTCACGTAAACGAAAATTATCCGTTATTACGGTAATTACGGTTCAAGTGACTGGAACGAGGAACGCGAATCTGTGGTTTTACTGATTTTTTTTTTTTTTTTTTTTTTTTTTTTTTTTTTTTTTTTTTTGCAAAACTGCAAAAAATCACCCCTTTTTTTTCTAAACAAAATTGTTTGGAAAG
>FIZV01022440.1:0-15121 GCA_900050545.1 Trionymus perrisii | reverse complement strand
AACAGTGTCCCTTATATACTTTTTTTTTTTTTTTATCAACTTACTAAAAATCTTATGATACTTGGTTATTATTTTTTTTTTGAATTCTTTTTCTGAATGTTTTTTGGAAAAATTTTTTGAAAATTTTTTGAAATTAAAAAAAAAATCAAAAATAAAGAATTTGAAAAATGAAAAAAATCAATACGAAACCAAGTATAAGGTAGGTAGGTACTTGATAAGTTGATTATTTTTTAATTGTAAAAAATCGAGCATGAAAAATAAAATTAATTGCTAAAAAGTGAGAATGAATGAAAATTGAAATAACTAAATTTAAATTTGACAAAATTGATAGTTAAAAAAGAATTTGAAAAAGTTCAGAAATTAAAAAAATTAAATTGCAAAAAAAATTGAAAAATTGTGACTGAAAATCTTAACAAATTATTTAAAAATGACTGCAAATCTAAATAAAGTGGAAATCTTGAAAAAAATGAGTTTGAAAAAAATTAAATGTACCTAATGAAAAAATTGAAAAACACATGCAGAAAGTACATCACATTCAACCAACAATTTTGAAAAAAAAATGTTAAAAAGGTACAAAAAACTGAAAAACTACTTATTTATTATTCATATAATTTTAATTTCTTAATTAAATTTATTTCTTTACTCAAGAAACATTAAAACTAAACTTTTTCTCAAAAATGTTGAATTTTTTTATTTAAAAAACTTTTGATTTTTTCCCAAAAAAATGTTATTTCTTTTAGAAAAATTCAACAAATTTTTTTACCTAAAAGTAGCTATTTTTTTCTAATTACCTATTCCTGTAATTTAAAAGTATTAATTATATCTTCTTATTTTTGTTTCAGGTGAGTAAGAAAATTTGTACATCGATGTCGATTATTTTGAGTAATTATCATCCCAAATAGTCGTTTTCCAACATTTCAAATTGGAAAAATCCTCAAGAAGTGTAAGTGATTAAATTCAATTATTACGAATTTAACTAAAAAAAAAAGAATCATTTTGAAAAAAATAACAAAATATTGAAAATTTTAAGACCAAAAACGTGACCAAAAGTAGGTGGAAATTTTGAAAATTTAAGACACCTCAACTCTTCAAACGGTCATATTATTAGTACATGGAGTTATCTTATTTCCAAGGAAGGGTAAAATTGGATCAACTTTTTGAAAATTCATGGGATTTTTTCAAAAGTCTGGCAAAATGTCGATAAATTGATTAATATTTTTCAAAAAATGTCCATAAGTATTCAAAACCCTAACAATAATATAGGTATACAAAAACCACCACTTTTTTTCTAATTTAAAATTTTAAGCTTTGCTAAAAACAAAATTTTTGAATTTTTTGCCAAGGAATAATATTATTTTTGCATTTTTGTTTTTAAAAAAATAATGTTCTTAATTGTGATAAAGAATTAAATAAATTTTTAAATTTTTGTTTAAAAATACATTAAACTTCTTAGTCAAGGTACATTTTTGTTCAAAAAAAAAATCTGTTTTTTTTTTTCAAAAGAAAAACTGCTTTCATAAGTTGAAACATAATTTTCATCTTTTTGTAAAAAAAAATCATATTTACTTGCGGTTTTGAATTTTATTTTTCAGTTTTTGGGTGAAAAACAATTTTTCCAAATTTTGAAACAAACATTAATTTCATAGTTCAGGAACATTTTTGTTAAAAAAAAGAATAATGTTAATCATAAAAAAAATCTGTTTTTTTTTTTTAAAGAAAAACTGTATTTTATAAGTTAAATAATTTTTATTTTTTTATAATAATAAAAAAACATTTACTTGGTTTTAAATTTTATTTTTCGGTTTTTGGTTCAAAAATGATTTTTCCAAATTTTGAATAGAATTACTATTCAAGGAATTATTTCAAAATACAGAGGTATTCCTGAAAAAAAATCTGAGAAACTTTCCCAATTTTATTGAATAACAAAATTTTTAATTTTCTATCAAAGAAAAATACTTACATGTAAATTCTTGTAAAGGTGGTAACCCGGTAAGAATGATGAATCTTCCCTTGGCTGCGATTTTCAAACCTTCTGGAGGAAGTTGGTTCCTATGTGATCTATAAAAATTCGACGGTAAAAATGTCAGCCCCCTACATCACCTCAAACACCATAATGTGCCCAAAATGTGGATTCTTGTTATAAATTTTTGTTTTCTGCAATTCAAGGGGCGATTCACCCTTCTTACCCGAGAAGCCCAAAACTTTCAAATTTTTTGTTCAAAAATGAAAGTTTTGAATTTATTTTAAAAACAAAATATTTTTTCAAATTTATATTCAACCCCAATTAAAAAAAAAAAAAAAATCATTTCAAATTAGAACAAAGCTCTCAATTTTTTTAAATTTTGATAAGAAGCAAATTGTTTACGTTGTAAGAGTATGGTATTTTTTTTAATTTATAATTTTTTTTTTGTATTTCTGGTTATTTATTTGAAAATTGCTCCACAAAATATACGATGTAAGAACTTTTCTCGTTCTTTCTACACAATCACCTCATAAGCTTCTAGGTAATTTTAGTATAGGTAGTTTGAGTAGGTAAGCTATTTCAGTCGTGTATTTCTTGTAAAATCTGTGTGGGACGACGAAGGCGAATTCTAATTGGCCAGGCCCACCTCCGCTTTGGTATATTGCGAAGTTTAAGCATGACTTTTGCTTCAACGTCGAGTAAGAAATTCTCGTAATGAGACGTTGTGATGGTATTAAAATAAAATAAGAGGCGGAAAAAAGAAAAGTAAAAAGTTGGGCCAAGTTTTAACAAAACAGCACCAGAAAATAAACTAAGATGAAAAAAATAAGAAAAGTGCGCAAGAAGAGGAAAAAAGTTTACAGATTTAGATGAAAAAGCTAAATGAGCCATGGAGTAGACCGTGTAGCCTACACCTTTGCCTTTCGAATTCGTACCATAACAAATAAATACAAATAACTATACATACACATACTCCTATGTGTATTCTCGCTTTCTTATTTTTGTATTTTTTTGAAGACGAAATCGCTCTCAAGAGCCATCAGTCAATCTTGATGACTATCTATTGACATCTTGGTGCTTCATTTTTTCAACGTTGTTGCTCGTACGCGAGATACCCTACCATGTTATTTTATCGTATTTCATTCTCGTACCTTTCCAGCCAGGCCTGCTTTTTATTTTGATTCGTTTTCTGGCTTCTTTTCTTCGCAAACCGGGATGTTGCGAACGCGACGATGTTTTATTTTTTATTTTTCAATCACGTATCGGTTATGGGAGGTTTTTAGGTCTACGAGTATATCGCGTATATGGAAAAGACGAATGAAAAATATAAATTTACCGAGATCTTTACTTCAAAGTGTTACATTGATTTTGATTTACCTCGAATACGACTTCGTTTATGCGAGCTTTTGTACATTACTCGAGCCATATGTTATGATAATTTGACTATTTTACTAAATGATGACGTGGAGTATATATTTTACGAATTTGATATGTATACGGTAGCATTCATCTCTATACTTTTGAATTTCCTCGATAAAAAAAAAATACTACGTTTAAATTTGATGAGATCTTTATCGATGGTAATGTAAAATGATGAAAATGTTCATTATTTACTTGTGATCAATTTTGGTTTAAACTTTAAATAAATGACGAGTGATTCGTGCTTATTCGCTGAGTTCATAAAAAGCGAGCGACAATTTTTAAATAGGCAGATTTGGGTACTAAGACAGGTATGGGGAGGAAGTAGAAACTTTGCTAAATACTCAGAATGAAGCAAAAAATTACGCTCGAAAAATAAATAGGAATCAAACCGAGAAAACTTCATATTAAACATTTTTTTTAAATGTACTTTAACTCACATTTTTTAATTTTTATTAATTTGAAATCTGAATTTGTATAATTTTTCTTTAAAATATAGTTGAAATCAAAAAATTATAAAGAACAAGATTTTTTTTTAATTTGAGATTTTTTTGCTACGTTACTGACGATATGAAACTGACTTCGATACCTATGTAAAAAAATTGTTCATCAATATAAAATTTTTTTTAAAAAGACATTTGAAAATTTTGTTTTTAGCAAAACTCATAGAATTTTTTTTATTGATGACAGAAATAAGAAAATTTTCAAATTTTGGTTTTTATTAAAAATTAAAAAATTCCAATTTCTAAAAAATATTCAAAAAATTGTTTTTAAACAAAACTTTGAAATTTCAATTTTTGAAAAAAAGAATTGAAAATTTTTGGTTCTTAGAAATAAAATAAATTTTAGTTTTTAAAAAGAATTGAAAAATTTTAGTTTTTGAAAACAATTTAAAAATGTTGGGTTTTGAACAAAATTTAGAAATTTTGATTTTTGATCTATGTACTATGTTTGAACATTTGGTTTTTGATAAAAATTCAAATCATTCAAAAATTTTAATTTTTGTAAAAATTATAAACTTTGAATTTAAAAAAAAGTTTTAGTTTCTGAACAAATTTAAAAATTTCGGTTTTGTCAAAACAAATAGAAAGTTTTTGTTTAAGAAAAAATTCAAAAAACTTTGGTTTTTAAAAACACCTGAATAATAACACAAGTTTTTGAAAAAAAAAATAAAAATTTCAGTTTTTAAAAAAAATAAATATTTTAGTTTTTGAAGAAAAATTAAATACCGTAACATGGGGTTACTTTGGCCCACTTATTGACATTTTTTTTACAAAAACCATCGTAATTTTCTGAAAAGTTATGTGCCAGGAATAACTTTCATTTTAAAAAACGTAAACAATGTTTGAGAAGCTCCCTGAATTTTTTCTGATTTTTTTTGGTCCCTCTTCCCCCAATTTAAAAATATTGGTTTTTGAACTCTATTTAAAAAAATTTATTTTTGAACTACCTATATTAAAAATTTTGTTTCTAATAAAAATTCAACAAATTTATATTAATTGTTAAAATTATTGAAAAATTTTAGTTTATGAAAAAATTTAAAAACTTTGAATTAAAAAAAAAGATTTATGAACAACCTTCAAAAATTTTGAATTTTGAACTGAATTTAGAAATGTTTTTGAACTCAATTCAAAAATTTGAGGGATGATAAAGATTGGAATTTTTGTTTTTTGATAAAAGTTTAAGAAAACTTTTATTTTTGATAAAAGTAGAAAACTTTGGTTTTTGTAAACGTTGAAAAAATTCGTAAATTTTGATTTCTTAACAAAATTTAGAAATGTTGGTTTTTGATAATACGTAGTTAAAAAATTTTAGTTTTTGAAAAAATTCAATAATTTTGGTTTTTAAAAAAATTTACATTTTTTTTACTAAATTAAAAAATTTGGGCTTTTAAAAAAATTCAAAAGTTTTGGTGTTAGAAAGATCAATATGTAGTTTAAATTTTTTACTAAAATTCAAATGATTTGGATTTTGATAAAATCAAAAAATTTATTTTATAAGTTTGTTTTAAAATTTATTTTTTTAAAACAAAAATTGAAAAATTCTGCTTTTAATGATGAAATTTTATTCATTTGATTTTTTAACAATTAACATGTTTTTTCTTCACTTGAACTCAAATTTCTCAACTTTTAAAATTCTGCTCCAATGAAAATTATTAAAATGTTGTTAAAAATCCTTTTTTTTTCAAAATTTGATTTGAAGTTTATTTTAATTTTAGGAAACGATTTAAAAAAATTTGTATTTAATTAATTTTTTGACACAATTACGTACAAAGTATTGAAATTTTGTTTTTAATCAAAAATATGGATGAGTGACTTGGTTTTATTTAATTTGTTTTTTATAGCTGCAGGATTTTTGTATAACTACCTACCTACCTACCTACCTACCTACCTACACTTACTTAATAGACACCAATCACATTCCATTTATATCTTCGACATAATGTGCTAGATTAAAGTTGCACGTGAGCGTCAATCTCGTTATAAAATCATTAAATGACACGAATTCGTACTTGATTGTCTTCCAACTTAATGTTTGCATTTTGCTTATTAAAAGCAAGGTGTCAGTTTAGGGTTAAAATGATCAACTTTGAACTTGAGCGTGCTTCACTGACACAGACACACCTACACATTGACACATAAACTCGGTAAACTTTTATCATATTCGTCTACTTGGAAAGTTTATCAAAGATGTTGCTTTATCAATCGCTTAATTTCGAAACTTTCGCCCGCTCGAACATAGATTCTACTTAAGCAGCGAAAAACTTTTTCTATAACTTTTTAATCGACGAATAATTGCAATTATAAACAAAAACAAAGATTTTCTCACCACTTGAATCAACTTTACGTAAACCGTCGCTTATTTCGCTCTGCACTTTGTCGAAAATGTTTTTTGAATTTGGTACCATTAGCGCCGAGTATAACATGTTGGCATTTCTTCTCTCATCAAAACGCTATTTATAAATTCGAAAAAAATATCGAGTAAGAAAATTTAATTTCTGTGTGTATTACACAAGAGCCATTCAGAATTTCCACTAGATATATTATCGCTTCGTAAAAACAATGCGGTTAATTGCGATGTATTCCAAGTTCTATATCTATTACGAAGAAACTATATCTTCCCAAGTTGGTATCACTATACACCGTTAAAATAGATTACAAATTTGAGTTTTTGCCACAAGTATGTATTAAAATTACGAAGTACGAGGTGCATACGAGTATACGACTCTGTACGACTACGAAGTACCTACGATTTTTATTTACTTTTTATATTGCGCGCCATCGCATTTATACCGTTATTCCGCATGAGATGTACAAAAGGAATATTTTATGAAATTTATTCTTGCTTCGTTTGCAGCGAAACGATTTGTTTTTCAAATTGATTAGGTATACCTATATTTTGTTTCGAGTTGTAACGATAATAGTGATTGTATAAAAAACCAGGGTTCATAAGAATTTGGCGAAAATATTTTCAAAAGGATATTTAATTTGGGCAGAGGACAGAAAATTGTGAAGTAGGGATAGTTTTTTGTGTGTACGAGGCAGTATATATGAATAATTTGCGAAATATTCGCGAAAATTTTCAAAAATAATTTTTGCAGAATATTTTTAATTTTTCTGAAGTCAAAAAAATACAAGAAAATTAATTTTCAAAATTACTTGCATTTTTGATCTTGTAAAAATGCTACAAAAATAATCAGTTTGCCAAATATTTGTTGAAAAAAAAAAAAATGCTTTAATACCTAGGTCTTAAAAAAAGACAAATCGTCGCCCTAGTGTGAAAACTACGTAACTCCATTTTTCAAAATTTTACAGGAGAGCCAAAAAACTGATTTTCAATTAAATGAATTTTGGTAGGAAAAATTTGAAAAAATCATTTTCAGATTGTTTTTGTCGCATTACAACATTATATGATGATAATTTTATTAAATTCTAATTATTAGTTACGAGGTTTTCTTGATGAATTTTTTCAGAAACCGCTTATGAATGGAAATACGTGGTATGAAAAAACGTAAATTATGAAGATTTGGCTCAATTTTCGGGCATAAACAGTTCATAAGACGATGTGTTCACACATAACCCAACAAATGACGCAAAAAAGTCATTTTTGAAAAAAAGTGGAGTTACGTAGTTTTCACATTAGGGCGACGATTTAGTCTCCATTGGAAATCCGGTGATTTTTTTATTCCTGCAATTATTCGAATACTTATTTTACAAAAAATTTCAACTTCAAGTGTTTAAAAGGAATTGTATACATAAGTACCGAGTACTCACTGCGATTTATGTTGTTGTTGTTTTCTTTGGAGGAGGGGGGGGGAGGAGGGTAGTTAATCCGAAATTTGAACGGCGAAAAATATCAATTTTTTCTAGGGACAAAAATTGGAAATTTTCATAATCGAGATTTTTATCGCTATACTTTCTCTTGATTTCTCATTCTGCCTCTTCCTTCCTATACATTATTGTATAATAATTAAGATCCCTATTGATAGATACATTTCATAGCCCTATTACGTAGAAATGAAATGCCCAAAAATTCACACAACTTTACAATTTTCGAAGAACGAAAAAAAAAACTGCAACGTTTATTTTTAACCATTACAGGAATTTCGCTCGAGTTAACACCCAAATGTTCATCGTTCAATTTACGCCAATCGTCACTCGATTGCCGGAAACGAACCCGTCAAAAGTAACCAATAAAGGTAGACGTTTGCGTATGCATAAAACCCGTCATCGCAGTTCGATTAGGTCACTAGGGAAGGTAAAACAACAACGCAGAGACGACGTCAAAGTCGACCCCTGCGACGGGGGAGTTCGTGGAGCTGGAGATTTTCTCACATGCTGCGGACGCAGCAGCCGGAATCGTCGTCGTACCGAGAGCATCGAGCTAAAAAGTACGCTATAGTTTAATTTAATAAAAAATTCACGCGTAGCACAGCGTACACGTACAGATACAGGTAGGTTAGGTACGGTACGGTATGGTATACGCACAGCACACGTAGGTCTACATAGCTACCTTCATCACGACGAGCGATGGCGGTGATGTGCTCCGCAAAACCGAACGCCTCCACTCTGTACGTACCCTGTGTATTATACGTAACGTACTATACATAACTACGTAGGTAGGTACAAAATATCTATAGGTATATATATAATGCTTATAGGAGAAAAACCGAGGGATGGAAATTTATCGATCTGGAATTGTTTGTCATGTACTTTTAATGAACACAACTACGGTGCGGTGCTGTGTGCCTGTAGAGTCGAGTTGAGCCGAGCCGGCTCGCCGCTGCGCCTCCGCTCTTCTCTGCTATGGCTTTTCACTGTGCGTGAAACTGTCTTTGCAATTATCAATTAATATAGCAGAGAAAACAGCCAGATAAAACGTGCGATTGACGAGCACGCGCCGAAGAAGCGGAGAGTAAGATGTCCTCGCTTTTGGATAAAACCATTGATGTGTAAATAATGAAGACAGCGATGAGACTAGGCGAAGGCGCGGCAGCGGCAACAACTACGGCACAAAACCCTCTTCGTCCGTATCTTTCGGCCTGCCGATGCCGCGCCGCCTGGCGACAATCCTCTCCTCGCCGGTGTATTTTGCGCTCTGACTACACGGTACACGTACCTATGCGTATAGTATACAGAGAGAGGTACCAGCAAAAGAGATAGATTCCTGCCTACACTAACGCCTAACAACAAAGACGCAAAATTCAATGTTTATCAACAGTTCGCAAAATTTAAACGACGACGACGCCTTTCCATCTACACACACCGACACCGACACCCAAGTCGAAGTCGACGCGTATAAAAACCCACCACCCACCATCGACATCCCTATCCTTAACAAACCATTACCTGGTGTGCTTCCAGGGCCCTGATGGGTAAAAGAGAGCTTCAGCTTGGATAATTATTCCTCTCTGGCTCCTTTTGTATATTCCTTCTCAAAGCACACACTGTTCTGTGTGCTCTCTCAAGCCTCAGCCCGTTAGCCGAATTACGATTCGTTAAGTCGACTTCGGTTCGTGGCAGCACAGGCCTTCTGTAACGTCTCATCGATGCTGCTTCCAAAAAAATAAAATCAGCCGGAAAAATCAATCAACATTTGTATCTGTAGGTGGGTAAAGCTTGGATCTGCTTTCCGAGCGTAGGCAGAAGTCGCAGATATTTACAGCACCTTTACACTCAATCCGACGTGATCCTTCTTTGTTTCTGTACGAAAGTGCTAATTCAATTTAAAAAAGGTCTGTTCAACGTAACACGACGTAATCGTACGAGCGTTTTGAGACAATCGAGCCACTCTACGTTACTTATGAAGTATATTAGACGATTATACGTGTTCGCGTTTTCAAACTTCTTCTTCGTTCGCTTTTGGTCACCTGTTGCTGCTGGTGAATTGTGTTACGTTTCAGGTGTGAGCGTGTAAGGAACCGGTAGCGACTGCCTTGACAATGAGAGCGAATCGTTGAAACAGGCTCGGCCAATTTTCAATTCGTTTAGGTTGATTTTTGTTATTTTTATTTTTGTTTCATTTTCATAAGGTAGCTGGGCGATGGAATTTTCCAATAATATCAAAATTTTTTGAAAATTACTAAATTTCTGTCATTTTTGTAGCATTGTACCTTGGAACACTTCTAAAGCAACATGAACGATTCATATCTTCGTTTCAAACTTTCCATCAGTATTTTCCAATCACACCAATTTTCCAAAAATTCATCAACATGTGCAGGGCCAGATTTAGGGTGGGGCCTGTGGGGCCCTTGGCCCCAGGGCCCGTCATTAAAAAGGGCCGTTCATTGAAAATCAAAAGTAATAAAAATTGTCAATTTCTCAAAATTAAAAAAAAATTGAAAATATGAAAAATTGATAAAAAATTAGAAATTTCTCTAATGAAAATTGATAATTTTCAAAAACTAGTAAAAAAAACAATTAACTTTCTGAGGATATGAAAATGAAAAATTATTCAAAATTGATAAAAAGTGAAAATGATAGAAAACTGATAGTTTTTCAAAAGTAAGTTAATAAAAATTGATGAAAATTGTCAATTTCCCAAAATTTTAAAAACTTGAAAAATATGAACAGTTAATAATTTTTTTAATTGATAAAAGTGAGAAGTTTTTCAAAATTGGTGGAATTTGAGAGTAATAAAAACTGCTTAGCAATTACTTGCCCCGGGGTATTTTTTCCTAAATCCGGCTCTGATTATTAACTAGTGACTCATGCTCATGTGACCATTGACCAAACTCAATTCAAACACAAAATCCAGGGTTAAATTTTGGTAGTTAGCATTTTCTCTTGTTACCTCATCAAAAAATTCTGCAGTAACCCATGCCTATGTGCTTACATTTTCCTGACGCACCTCTTTCACATGAGCAGCTAGTTTTTAAAATTTTATTCCCTTGGATATCGATATAGGTAATTAGGTACTCATTTAATGTAAACGGTTTATGCACATCATTCACTATTAAGACAATATGCGTATTATGTGAATAATTTCATTAGTGTTTAATGGACCAATGGCACCAATATGATGAAGATAATTTCTTTAATTATTTCAGCTTCATCTTTCAAAGGTTTAGTGTGGAAGTCTTAAGTAACCTCGGGCTTTTATTTTTCGATCCGTCATTAAAATAGTCTAGTATGTAGAACGTTTTCCGAAAACAAATTTTCTACGTTGTGAATTCGTTGCTTTTTGATAAATACATAATATGCGGTCTTGTAACAGCCTTTTGATTTTTTGGTAATACAGTCGGTCAGTCGCCATCGCTATGTTTGCCACTTGTCTTAATTCTAGTGGCGTACATATTACTATCGTTTTTTCCTCTAGTTCACTATTTAAATTTTTCTCATCATTTTACACACAAAAAAAACACGAAGTGATTAAAGAAACGAATAAGAATTTCGCCCCCCCGCCCCAAGTACGCGAACAGGTGTCTTCCAATTTTTTAGTTATGGAATGAAACACAACACTTATATAATACGTACTATGTGGAGGGCAGCGAATACATTGGAAGACTGCGTACAGTCGCCTACAAATGTCAGTCGGCCGTGTTGACCAGAGTGTTCGGCTCATAACCGCGTAGTCGTGCTCATATAAAAAATCTGCGCCAATAATATGCCTGTCAATATCCGCAACTATAAATGTCCATGACAGGGGGCCTAGAAAACCCAGGTCAACTTCGAGTGTTTCCTGTTTCGCACCCATAGGCGTTTATTGCCCCATTGTCGGTGCCAAATAACGAAAAAATAGGTTTTTGGTTCTTGCCTTGATTTAACAATTTTGGCGGTAAAACTGAGAAATCAGAGCCTGAATCGACTAGACATTCAAGGTTGATTTTTTTGTCACGCAGATGCAAGCGGTGAGTGGTTGATGTACTAGGTTGGTGGGCCGCTGCCACAAACCCATCTACTTATTTTCCGGGTGGCTGTTGGAGGTATTTGGTGGGTTAACTTGAGTAAACGTGCGCGGGGAGTTACATTAACGAGCGTTGACCCCAAAACGAAAGTGATACAACAATAAGGTCGGCTTTTAGAGTGTGATCTTGAGCGCGATCGATTTTGATCGGTGGATCGGCTCCGCTCTTTCGGTGGTCGAGAAACGAGGGAGGGCTTTGATGAAAAATTCGAACTTGGACAGTTGGTAGGTATTTTCTGGTCGACGAGTAGGTTTCCCGAAACATTGAAACAGGCTTTGAGTTAGTTGTACAATCGCATATAGGTAGCAATGTAAGATGTCTCTAAACAGGTAACTCGATCTACCATCCTCTGCCATTTATGGCTTTTGGCAAGACACTATTTTATTCACATTTACCGCAAAAATTCACACTTTATTAAATATCACATTATTGATATTTAATTTACTTCTGATACATGAATTATACGTGGATAACCTGAAATTATTCAAAGGATATTGAAAGATTTTTGCGAAGGTGTGATTTCACCACTATCAAAACCTAAGATGAACTACTCCGGCACTCCCAAGCAAGTGGATAAAACGGTAGACTGAGATCTCATCGAGACCAAGTCACATGTACCTAACCCAATGTATGGAAAAAGTTATCGATATGGTGGTTGTTCTTGAGTGCTTTATCTTGGTTACATAAAGCGTTAATGACGGTTACACAACGGTATAGTTCAATAGAACTGCGAATTCGTTTTGATTTATAACATTTGGGCCATAGTTCATTACGTAGCGAATATCTCTCTAATCATAAGGGACAGTTTTTGTACAGTGAGAGAAGTCCCCACGATGCGACGTTCGGTGCGCCGCGCTAGCTTCCGGCCAAATAAATCGGCCGGATTTAGTAAAACACACAAATACACCAACCTTCCAACACGATTAGTTCGCTCGCACTATGTATAGAGTATTCGATTTAAATACGTACGCTATTCGTTAATTACGTCATTAATCTGGACTTTATACATAGGATTTCTGCGAACATTTACGTTTTGTGAGAGTGAGACTACACTAGGTATAATGTCATATAACTCTCATCCCTAATTCGTTACTTGACTTAATCGTTCGTGTTAATTTGCCAAAGGTACAACGAAATGTTGAACAAGTTGATCCCCCCAACAATACAACCAAATTTATACATAAGAAAAAACTCGCACGTATACGCTTAATTAGGTTTTCACCAACGTGGTCACCACTTTTGTCTGAAAATAGGTAACTTTGATTTTTCCCTTACCCACGAAATAGTCCTCAATCAAGGACACACCCTACGTTATGTAGATGAACCATACCGTGCCTATATAATTAATCAAGAGTTATCAATTAATTAGCAAAAATCACTTCATTATATAAAATCTCATTTTCAAAGTTTTCCCACGCATTCATAACCCGTCTGAGTTTCGTATTTAATTTTATCTCCCATTTATAATCTCACCCATAGATATAGGTACTATACTAATATCAGCTGGTAATCTTCATACGCCTAATTTATACTTTTTACATTTGTTTTTCTCCTCGAAGCGATAACTTCAGCTTTACCGTAGTTGTTCTTCATTTTTTATTCTATTCAACTATTCATAACATGCAATGTCAGTTCATATAAAAGAAGTCACGTGCGATGCCCCTTAAAAAACTACCACCCTGAGCTCAATCAATTATATATCACTTCTTCGTCGGTGACTCGATCTGAATCGCAGTCGAATGTGCACATGGAAGGGCTTATTTAAATTTGCAACATTTTATACGTGCTTCATTATTTTCTAACCGATTTCAAGATTTTCATGGTCTGGACCATTTGGAAAATTTCATATAACCCTACGAAATCACTTTAAAAATGTTTTTAAAAAAAGGAAAAATTTTTAAGAGAATGGTCCTTTTTCCTAAGATTTAAAAGGGCAACCCCCACCTTTAAAATTAATAAATTACTTAGAAAAGTTTTATGATTCAGCACAAATTAATTAGAGAAAAAGTTTTAAAAAAACAGACAAATTTTAACGTGAACGATATATTTTTACATACGCATTTTTACATTACGCGACGTTTCGACGAATACATCCGTCTTTTTCAAGCGAGATTAATAAACTAACCTAGTTTTATTTGATATACTTATACGAGGTGTTTGTACTGCTCAAGGCCATCGACATCGGTGGTATCATTGATACTATTACGTTCTTTTAATATGTACAGCGATTCAATTATCTTACGTTTTTTCGTGTTTAAAAGGCCTTTTTGCAGAATGGTGACGTTTTCAAAATCAAAAAAGTGGCTCTTCTCCTCAGCATGCTTAGCCAAAGCAGTTTTTTTGTTATAATTTTTGACATCCCGAATGTGCTGATCTATTCTATTTTCAAGTTTTTGCCCCGTTTCTCCAATATATACCCCCTCACAATTTTTACATTTGATTTTGTACACCAAATGGCTTTGCATCATTTCCGGAATTTTATCTTTAGTTTTTGTAAAAAAAAATTTATAAAGGTTATTAGGTTTTTTATAAGCCAAATTCAAATTTTCTTCTTTATCTTTAAAAGTGTTTTGCAAAGGCTTTGAGAAATTACCCACATAGTTAATACCAAAATATTTTTTCTCTATCTCGTCGTTATGTAAATCAAAACCCCCCTGATTTTGATATCTGATAAAATATTTATTAATTTCGCTCTCTATCAAATTTTTCGGATAACTGTTTTTTGGCCTATTTCTAATTAGCGGTAATACATCGGGTGTCCAAAATTTCGAATCCTTACATTTCGATTTAAGTATAATCGATATACCTGATGTTCAAAATTAAAGGTGATACATCGGGTGTCCATAAAACATCAGGTGTCCAAAATTTCGAATCCTTACATTTCGATTTAACCCTTTGACTGTTTAGACACTTTTCACGGATGAAATTTGTATTGCCCCCAAGTTGATTGTCAAGCACATCACCTTATTCACAAAAGTGAAAAAAATTTCAATTTTGAAAAAAAAGTCATGTCGGAAATTTAAAATTTTTAAAAAAGAAAAAAAATCGATTTCCGACATGAAAAATTGTGAAAACATGACAAATATGAGCAAGGACATATGTCCTTAACTTATGGAATTAATAGTGGGGGGCAAAATGAAAAATAGTAATTTTTTAATTTTTTTAAATAGAAAAAAAAAATTAAAAAAAAGTGAAAGGGGGGTGCGTACTTCCAAAATTATGGAAAAGTGAGAAGTGCGAGGTACAATATTCCATAGTAAAAGTGTAGTAGGAGAAAAAATCTGTGCCCCTAAGAAAGCATTTGTTCACAACATTTGAATTCATGTCGGAAA
>FIZV01022424.1:0-10330 GCA_900050545.1 Trionymus perrisii | reverse complement strand
AGAAAATTATAAGAAATTCTTGTAGGCATAATTTTAAATTTTTAAATAAAAAAAAGTGAATAAAAAAATGGTAATAATTCAAAAAGATTTCAAAATTTTTTAATTTTAATAAATTTTTGGGATTTGATCACTTCTTGAAGATAAATTTTTTACAATTTTCAAAATTTGGTAAATTATATAGTTTAGTCACTTTTTAGTCGTATTTGTTGGAAATTCAAAATTTGATAAAAATTTTGGATTCTCTTAAATTCCTAAATTTTGCCATTTTCAAATAGGTATTTTAATTTTTCATTTGCATAAATTTTCGCAATTTTCAATAAATCGGCACTTAACTCCAATTTTGAAGTTGATCTTTGAAGCCTAAAAAATCGTTGATAACATTTTTGTTTTCATATCTCACTCTCTATTTCATTGTAGTCAAGTACGTTTTATTTTCGTTGTCAATTTTTGTTTTTTTCAACCTTCAATCAATCTTTTCCAAAATTGCAGGAATTATGAACCAACCCCACGAAGGGTAATTTTTGAAAAATTTTTCAGTTTTTTCAGAATCATTTCTTGGTATGAAAATGAGTTTTAAGATTTCTAAGCGATTTTCTTCATAGCTGCGGTGATTAAAAAAATCTTATATTATGTTGCATACCCAAAGATGCAACATAAATTTATTTTCGGGATTTTTTAATATGGTGGAAGACCCTAAAAAACGCGAAAAATAGATTTTTCCAAAATTTACAATCTCTTCCTTAGATGACCTAAAGGTCTGAAATTCTTATCTGAGCATGCTTTACCTCGATATATAAATACGTCATATTTTCAAATTTCAAAAAAATGAATAATTTTAAAAAAATTCAACACTTGCTAAATTTTTCAAAGTCAAAAATAAGTGTCGAATTCGTGAAAATGGCCAAAAAAACAACTTGAATTTTATGATTTTTTAGGTTTCACCAAAAAAATTATTTGAGTATATTATTCAAGGTTTTGTCTAGATTTAACTTGAGTCATTTGAGAATTTGATTTAAATGAAGAACTGAATTTCGAAGGCCCAATTCCAAAAATTTGATTTCAAAAAAATGTAGGCCAAAGTAAAAAAAAATGATAAAAAATTTTATTTTTATTTTTTTAGTAACACGAGATAGCGAAACGAAGACGATCATAAATCGTCTTTAATAATCTCGTTTATTTGGTCGAAGCAAAATTAGCCGACTAAGAATATAACGTTGGTAAAACAAGCACTATCGTTTCACCAATTTCTTGTTTTCCCCCGCAGCACTCGATCTACGTTCTGGTCATCGAATGTATTAAAGATCAGATTTTTTCAATACGTACTACCAATCTACTTGATACAACACGAACAAGACTTATGCCAAAAAACCACGCTCAACTATGCGATCCTCTAACTACAAAAAAATTCTGTCTCGTAATAAACCATAAAACAGCTTTGCGACGGGTGAAAACAAGTTTCATGTAAATGGTCTGTATCCTGTAACAAAAAAATAAGGCTTTTTTGTACCCAATTCACACGCAATTGTGTTCTTGAGCCAGTACGGTAGGTATTCGAAGTACATATAAGTAAGATGGTTCACATCACAAGGCCTTTTATAAGCATTGAAACAATAGTGTAGAATCCGAACTACAGAAATCTCCTGGTCACCTGGTCGTCTTTGTACCTTGGCGTTTTAACAACCACTGTAAAATTTCAAATCGTTAAATAATTCACTGATTTATGTACTCGATTGTGTAATTGGTGGCATTTTTTACTTTCGGGATAATTAATAAATCATTCTTTAATTTTAAAAAGAAAAAAAAAGTGGTCGAATAAAAATAAATGTTTTCAAAAGTAATAAAGTAGATAAATTTGCAATCGATATCTTAAATCTTGTACCTACCTATAGGTACTCGTACTAGGCCATTTTCAAAGAAGATATGTGTGTGTACGTAATTTGACATACCGATAGTTTAAATCTAGCCGAAGGATTTAAAAAATGACTCGCATTACGTTTCACGTCGAATTAGCGTTACTGTCATCGAGTTAGCCGACCGGCCAGCAAAGCGTGCAGTCGATGATCTGCCATACCACTGCCATCTATACCAGTATCATTGCAATCGCAGAACGGCCAGTTTGAGGTTTCTTTTGGTCTGGTTTATGTTCCATAATTGCCACTATGCCATTCCCCATTCTTTAAAAATGCCTGTAATTTAAACAATGATAATTTATCGACTACTTGGTTGTGGATATAAACGAGTCTTACAGTTTGGTATTCAGTGCATCATAATCTTGGTTCGGCGACTACTTCTTTGGTATAGTTGGCTTTCTGTGTGGTATAGGAAACCAATTCTGGTTGTAGGAGTTTTCGATTATATTGTTTGGGAATATTTTCTAATAAGTTTTAATGAAAATTATGAATTGACAGATTGTTTATTTTCTGGCAAACTTTGTATAAATTTTTTTTTGGATTTTTTTTTTAGCATAAAACTTGGATTTAGGTAGATATATGCCTTGTGTGTATTTTTAGTGTGTTTAAAAAAAACAAAATTCTTTATATTTTTTTTAGACAAATTATTTTTTTTTAAATAATTTTGAGTCATTAAAAATTTATGTAGGTAAGGTACGTACACTAAATTTCAGAAATATCTGTTGATAAATTATTATTAGATTATTTTTTTTCAAATTCTCATATTTTTTTTTTAATGAAGGAAAGAGTTGAATTATTAGATATCTTTTTTGGAAAAAATTATTTCATAAAATATTTCTCCAAGTCTTGTTAAAAAAATCTCTGTACATATTTCTGCTGGGAATTGAAATTCTCTCAGTATAATTCCCCTGAAAAAAATATCATTGCAAAATAAAATGATAGGATACGTTTTAGTAAAATCGAGTGTACTGTTGAAAACTTTTTCAAATAAGTAATAGTAGATTAAAATCCTAGAATGTTATAAATGTGACAATTTCAAGTGTCATGAATGTGACTTTTCAAGTGTCAAAAATGTAACTTTTTTACGTGTCACAAATGTGACATTTTTAAATGCACAAAATGTTACATTTTGTAATATCGAAAAATGTGGTGTTTTTTGTGTGATAAAATGACTTGTCTTCAAGTGTCAGAAATGTGACATTTTGCAAGTGTCAAAAATGTGACATTTTCCTGTGTTAAAAATGTAACGTTTTCAAATGCAAAAATGTAACATTTTCAAATGTCAAAAAGTGACATTTTTTTATGTCATAAAATGTGGCATTTTCCAGTGTCAGAAATGTGTCATCTCTGTGTGTCAGAAATGTAAAAATTTCAAGTGTCATAAATGTGTCATTTCTGTGTCAGAAATGTGTCCTTTTTGTGTGTCAGAAATGTGTCATTTTTGTGTGTCAGAAATGTGTCATCTCTGTGTGTCATAAATGTGAAAATTTCAAGTGTCATAAATGTGACATTTTTAAATTTCTAAAATGTGATATTTCAAAATATTAAAAATGTTGACATTGAAAATTATGATATTTTTGACAAGAAGTGACGTTTTTTAACATTGAAAAGTGGTCACCTTTTTACACTCAAAAAAGTTGCATTTGTGATGTTTTAAAAATGTTTGACACCCCTCTAAAAAATGCTCTAAAAAATTCTAGAAATTCAAAAATTTCAGAGGTAATTTTTTCGATGGTTTTTCAATTTTATTAAAAAAATTTTTTCATGAATTGCTCATGCTGTCTTGAAATTTCAAGACAAAAATCAGAAATGTGAAATGTAGGGTACCTATATGTATATTTTTGAAATTTTTCCAATAATTTTTTTTTCACCAATACGTTTTTAGTAGGTAGGTATAATATTTCATCTTATTTCACTTGATTAAACAATTTTCTTCTCATATCACTTTTAGATCACTTCAAATGAAATGAAATTAGTTACTTAAGCGATAGTGCCTGAATCAGATTTAAAAGAAAACATTCAACTAGAAATTTTATCAAGAAAAAAAAAACGATAATATTTTTTACTCACCATTTTAATTTTGAACGTCGTCATTCGTGTTCTTGAAATGAATTCGCGGTAAAATTAAATTTTGCCATTAGCATTAATATTTGCCTCGCAAAGGCTTCGATTTCATTTTTCGGTTGCTGAATTATTCCAAAAATGGATTTCAAAATCGCCATTATCATTTCATCATGGTTTATACTCAACGCCAAAGCAGTGTCTCCTTCAGAATTTGCCAGCTATGGAATTTTTCGTACAGAACCATATTTGGTCGACAAAACCGAAATGTTGAGAATTCTCTTCAACGATTGCTTGAGACCGTCGCCGATTAAACCATACTATTTTTTAACTTGCCCGTATAATTTCGGTAAAATGATTAACTCTTTAATGATAAAGCAATTCGCCGAAATCGAAGTAGATGAAAATTGCAAACCAGCACATTGGCTTCAAACTAACGCTCTGAGTGTTTTCAAAGATCTAAAAACCAAACGATATCCGAATTTAATAACAGAACAAATGTCCAGATACCCCGTTATTTATATCGATTTTTCCGTATTGAAATTAACCCGTAATTCGGATGTATCGACATTGTTGAGCACCGCATTACAGGATTCTGTGTGGAGAAAATATGCATGGTTGGCCCATTTACTGACGAAGAAAATTAATACGGTGGAAAGCGATTATAATATTGACAAAAGTGACGCGGAGTTTTTCATCGGATTGTACAAAAATATCACCTGCGGCGACGAGGCTTTGGATGATGGTTTATTACGCGTATCTCGAGTCCTATACGAGTACTTTAATCAAAGCAAGATTGTTTTGTTGATAAACGATTACGAAAAGATTGCTTTACAAGCTTTTATAGCAGCTAACAAGTATGGCGTCAAGTTTTACGAAAAGCTCAACAAAATGTTGGTGCAGGCTTTAACCAAAGGTCCCGAATATTTCAAATTCGCCTTCATCACCGGTACAGGGAGTTTAGGTTTTAGTACAGAGTTGAAAAAATACCACCTATTTGGATTCTCTTTCGGTTGTATCAAGAAACCTGAATTATTTACTCATTACTCCTTCCTCGACGATCATGTTTTCACTCCTTATTACGGGTTTCTCGAAGAAGAAATAAGATCGTTATGTGGTTCTGATAAAGAATTAAATTCATTTGAAAATGCTATCTTAGACGAAGGTTATTGGACTGTTGGCCAAAGAAAAATATGTAATCCAGCCAGTGTTTCCGATGTTTTCTTGAAAGTTATGCGTCCGAGATATTATACGAATAAATTCCGATGGATAGACCCAGAATTTAATAAACTCGTGATGCCATTCAGTCGTTCGAAAATATTTAGCGAAAAAATGAAAGAGGCGGATAAGTACGGATATTTTCAGTACCCTATTCAGAAGACATTCCCTCCGAATAGTTTGAAAGAATTGGTCAAATTGGCTAGGAACGGTTTTAAATCAATAAAGCAAAACCATGTTGATATGTTTTTCACCATTTGTTTTCAACAAGGCTATTTTACCCATTTACCTGGTGAAAATAATTTCACTTTTCCTAATTTTGGATTGAGAACACAATTTAGAAATCAGATGTCCGCACTAAATTCGCAATCGGATTATCTTAAATTTGTCAATTTCGAATCAGTTTTAATTTAATTTTTTTTTTTTTTTTTTTTAAATTTTAGTCACTAATCATACTTACATTAATTTTTTCGAATAATAAATATTTTAATTGATTCTTTTTTCGAGTTTCTTTTCCTGAATAAGTGTTTTCAGGAGAGATAGATTATGTATAGGACTAATAAATGACAGGAGCCTGATTAGTGCAGTCAGGACATTTCTACCTCTCAGAACGTAACAAATAATTGTGGATTTGAGCAAGATTTTGAAATATATATAGGTAGTGGTTTTTAACAAATTTAAAAAAAAAAAAATTGGAAACCTTGTAAAAGTGGTGTTCAAAAATTATGGAAGATCTTAAAAATATTTTCTGCATCGATAGACTTTCATGTTACGTGGGTTAAATTTTTAATTTTCGCGTGTGATTAATTTTCATTGATTACTCGTATAATTTATGCACAGAAACTTTTAGAAAAATTTAAAAAATTTAAACTCTATTAAAACAATTTAAACATTGGAAATTAAAAAAAAAACAAAAAAAATTAAATTGAAAAAAAAAAAAAATTTTCTATGTATTTTTTCATGTGGTTTTAAGATTTTTTCAATATTCCTAAAAAAATGGCAGTTTATGCATCAGGTAATTGCTAAAAATTGTACTTTTTCTGAAAATTCACAATTTCGTAAAATTATTGAATCTTTGAAAATTAACGATTATTGTATATTTTTATACCTAGTGATATTTGTGATTTTAAAAATTCAAAAACTTTAATGAATTTTGCAAATTTTTAAAAATTTAAAAACTTTTGAAAAATTTTCAGTTTTTGGGAAACTGACAGTTTTTAGGAATTTCAAGATTTTTAAAAATTCAATAATATTTTTAAATATTTGTCAGTTTTTGAAAAAAATGACAATTTCTAAAAAATGATGAATTTAGAAAATTCGGTAATTTTTGTAAAATCAATAATTTTTGTGAATTGGGAAATTTTAAAAATTGTAGCAATTTTGAGGAATTTGATAATTTAAAAAAATTTCAGTTTTTGAGAAACTGACAATTTTTAGAAATTTAACGATTTTTAAAAGTTCGGAAATCTTGAAAAATTTACTGATTTTGGGAAATTGAATTATTTTTGAAAATTTTGCAATTTTTACAATTTCAATAATTTTTAAAAATTTGCCTTCTGGAAATTTTACGATTTTTAAAATTTGATAATTTTTGAAAAATTGACGGTTTTTGAGAAAATAAAAATTTTAAAGAAATAATGATTTTTAGAAATTCCGTAATTTGTGTAAAATCAATAATTTTTTTGAATTGACAATTTTTTTTAAAATCAGCAATATTGAGGAAGTTGATAATTTTTGAAAATTTTCACTTTTTGAGAAACTGACAATTTTTAGAAATTTAACGGTTTTAAAAAATTCAAAAATCTTGAAAATTTTTGAAATCTTGAAAATTTTTGAAATTTTTAAAAATTCAATAATTTTTAAAAAAGTTGTCAGTTTTTAAGAAGCTGACAATTTTTTAAAATTTAACGACTTTGAGAAATTCAATAATTTTTTAAAATTTGTTAGTTTTTGAAAGAATGACAATTTTTAGATGAAAATTTTTCATAAAATGTTGAATGATGGAGAATTATTTTAAAAATAAAAGAGGTAGTATATTTTTTACCCAATTTCAGAACACTTTTAGAAAATTTCATACAGAGCTCCAAAAAATTGAAAAAAGAATAGAAAATTTTTCAGAAAATATCGGAGAATTATTTAAAAAAGAATAAAATAATAATTAAGTGCTGTTGAAAATTACTATAAAATTTTTGAAAAGTCGCCTAATTTTCACGGAATTCTCCACAAAATTATTGAAATTTTTTTCACAAAAGTAAGAAAATTTTTACGAAATTTCTGATGTATAATCTTTCCCAAAATTTCAGAAAGCAATTTTTACAAAAATTTATTCTTTACTCGCTAAAGATTTCACTACCCATGATGATGTTTACCATTGCCAAAGTTTGTTCTTAAAAATATGACTATCTTGCCTGGATCTATGCAACCTATACTAATTATTCCAATTTAATTCTTGATAAAATTTCGATGCAATAAAAATTATATCTCCTACTGTACGTACCTATATCAACATATTAATATTTACTCGTATATGAGTTTAGGTATGTGGAGAATTCATCTGGCTTATCTTTAAAAGGTACATTTTTGATTATTTTTTAACGAGATGCTCATGCCAATTTGGCCACATGATAAAATATTCCATTCAAATTTTTATTAAACTGTGTCATACACTCGAACCATTCGATCGCGATTTTTCAGTATTGTTTAGTTAATTTTTCAAAGTTCTCGGGCCTCTCAGATAGTGCGACTTACAAAATGATCGTATTTTATTTTATTCCCCTCGTTTAATAGTTTCATTTCTTGAAAATGACCATTAAAATTCAATTTTTTACATCGTTATGTCTTACTATCTATACAGTCGTGAATACACATCCCAGACTCAAAGACGTGCAAGATTTCGTATGGCTAACCGCCGAACCTTATTTTATAGACAAGACTGAACTGTTGACTTTACTTTTCGACGATGAGCTGGCTATTTCAAATACCACATGTCATTTCCTCACATTCCCTTTCAATTTCGGCAAAAGGAAGAATCTCTATATGGTGCAAAAATTCGCCGAAATCGAAATCGACTCAAATGGAACCCCTAAACTTTGGATGGAAACCGAAGCTGCCAAAGTTTTCATGAATTTAAACATCGGTAAATATCCGTACGTAATATCCAAGCATTTGGCCAGGTACCCGGTAATTTTTATGGATCTGGCGGTATCCAAGAGAGATACCCTGGACGATATTTCACGTATACTGAAAAATACCCTGAGAAAATCTTTACACGATTACGAATGGTTAAAAGAACTTCTTCAAGCGAATATTGGCAGCGTGAAAAAAGACTTTGGTATTGACCAGTATGATGCTAAATTTTTCATCAAAGCTTTCAACGAACAGTTAACCAATAAGGAACTAGACGATGGTTTGTTCCGCATCGCTAAAGTTTTATTCGAGTATTTTAAAAATCACAAAGTTGTTCTGTTGATCGACGAATACGAAAAAGTTGCCTTGCACGCGCTCACGAGTAAAAATAAAAATGGCGTCGCGTTCTACGAAAAGCTCAACAAAATGTTAGCACGAGCTCTCAGCGATGGCAGCGAATATTTCAAAAAAGCTATCATCACTGGCACTGGCAGCTTAGGCTTGAGTATTTCGAATCACGCCAAGTACAACATCTTTGGATACACGTTCGGTAAAGCCAAACGTAATTTTAATATCACTCACCATGCTTTCCTAGATGATCATCCATTCAGCCCTTATTTCGGATTTCTCAAAAATGATCTAGCAGAATTGTGTAAAAGATACGAATGCAAAAATAACGACAGAAGCGTGATGAGGAAACTCTACGGAGGTTATTTGACCAAATCAAATCACATAATGGTTTATAATCCTTCTTCCATCGCTCGCTTTATCCAAACCACTCATAATCCCAACTCACAGCTCACTTATTTGAGCGATCATTGGATCGATCCCGATTGGCAACTGCTTCTGGTGCCGTTCATGCATTCGGATGTGTTTCGTGAAAAAATGCAAGATGTATTGAAACGAGGATATTTCCAGTATCCCATTAAGAAACAGTTACCTTCGAATAGTTTAAACGAGCTGATAA
Source organism: Trionymus perrisii (assembly GCA_900050545.1). NCBI lineage: Eukaryota > Metazoa > Arthropoda > Insecta > Hemiptera > Pseudococcidae > Trionymus > Trionymus perrisii. The sequence continues at coordinate 1,048 of FIZV01022424.1, read as the reverse complement.
AGCTAGCAAATAATAAATTTAAGAAAATCACAGACCAGCATGTCGATATGTTTTTTACTATTGGTTTTGAACAGGGCTATTTTAGCCATACTGGCGGACAAGATTTGTACACGGTACCCAATCGTGACGTAGAATTGGTATTAAGGCTGCAGTTTGAAAAATATTACGATGAATAAAAATTTGTATATTGAAGCGGGAAGATATTCATTTTCTTCGATTGTAGAATATTGCAGATTGTTTTTTTTTATTAAGTACCTAATTGATTTTTATTTTATTTTGTAAATTTGTAAATACACAATTTTGGATAGATTTGTTTGTGATAGTTATTGAAAACTTCATCAAGACATACCTATTCGAAGAATTATCACGACTGAATAAATTTTTAATTTTTTACTGGTTACTGCCTGACAAACACTTTCCTAACGTTGGATGTTGAATTTTTGAAAAATTGAAAAATAGTCAGGCATCAGTAGGTCAAAAAGGTTACATTTATGACACTTGAAAGGGTCACATTTTTGACACTTAAAAATGTCACATTCGTAGGCACTTAGAAATGTCACTTTATGACACTTGAAAACTCCAAATTTATGACACTTGAAAATGTCTTATTTCTTTTCAAATTTTCAGATTTTTAACTCATTTTCCTTAAATTTTCGTTAAAAAAAATAATCATGTTTTTAAAAATTCAATTTTTTTTTAATTTTGAAAAATTGTGAAGTGATTTATAAAATAGACACCTACCTAGTACCTACCTAGGCTACGTATTGATTTTTTTTTGAAAGAATCAAAAAGTTTTATCTAGAAAAAGTAACAAAATTCGTTGAAAAAAAAAGAAATCCAAATTAATAAACTCGAAACAATTTCTGTTGAAGAAATTTCAAAAATTATCACATATTTCTACTCATTTTTTCAAAAATATTTTCATTTTTTTTAAAGGAAAAATTAAAAATATTTTTTGAAAAAATTTTAATGGATTTCCTTTAAAAAAAGAGAAATATTATTGATATCTTTTAAAATTTATAAAATAAAATTTTTTAAATATCTTGAA
>FIZV01022414.1:0-12332 GCA_900050545.1 Trionymus perrisii | reverse complement strand
AATTTAAAACCTTTTTCAAAAAAAATTGGGGGGAAAAATTTTTTTTTTTTTTTTTTTTTTTTTTTTCATTTTTTATTAACTGAAATCTGAAATATTTTTTGAACATTTTTTCCGCCTGAAGGACAATTTAGAAAGATGTATAATTAAGTAAGTACTATATTTTCCCGTTTTCAAAAAATAGAAAAAAAAAATTGATCAAAGTTAGTTATATTTTTACTACATCGTAAGAAACTTTCAAATTACTACCGAGTAATTTTTAGAAGTTTCCATCAAAAGTTGATTGTGTGTGTTTGTGTTATTTTTTTAACATTTATTTCAAATTAATGGTTCAGAACGTATAACAGATAATTATTCTTCCCTAATCGTTCAAAAATTCGCTTATGAAACTCATTTATTAAATAGTTCGCAATGAATGACGTTTGATATTTGTACAGCACAACGTTTTTGCATAAATTGCATACTAGAGACACCTTCAGAGCGGTACATTTTATGTTATTACGTGTACAATACACGTATAATTTGCTAAATGAATGAATTACGAATTAGAACCGCATTCAAAGTCGATATCATCATCATTACTCGAATGTCCCCGAGCTTGGACACAACTGAATTTTTAATTCGTCTGAAATTTACCATATTCTAAAATGAAAATTTGTCCTAATATGATTTTAACAAGCGAGAAGACTCGTATTTTTTGAATCGATAATAAATTAATTACGATTGATTATACGGCTGTTTTTAATTACTTTATGTCTATAATGTGATAATTTTATTACGATAAACGTATCTTTACTTGTCTCTCCAAATTTATGTACTTGAGTAAGTGTTCTTAGTACCAAATTTCATTTTATCTTCTTAATAAATTCGATAACATTTTCTGGAATTATTTTTGTTTAAAAAAAGTTTTTTCATTTTAGATGTACCTGTTTTAGTAGATTTGTCTCAATCTCAGTTAATCAAAGAAAATTCATTTTTTATCCCAATTTTTTGCAAAAATAAGAAAAAATATGTACCTACTTGGGCTTATTTTTTACTTTCCAGATAAAAAAAAAATGAGCCTTCACGAAAAATTGAAGTAGGTACTTACAAAATTAGCTCTGCTTCGGTTCATAACTTCATACACGCGAGACACTATTGATCTTATGAAATCAAAAGGCAATGCGTACCTTTTTTTGCAATGTTTTCGATTCGACATTACCACCAAAATGTTTTCAATGCGATAAATGTTTCGCACGATATAGGATAATTTTTCAACTAATATGTTTTCTTCGCTGAAAAGCTCAAAATAATTGGCTACTCTTTGCTTAATTTTAATTTGGGAAATTCTCAAAGTCCTCCAAAATGTATAGATTTTTGTTGTAATATTAAATTTCAATTTTATTAACAACCTGTAGTTTATTCCTAGTTTTAAAATTTTTTTTAGGACGAGGAAAACATAACACACGACACTAGTATTTATTGAAAAGTTCAAAATAATGATACTCCCATCGCACCCTGAAGACATTCTCAATTAAAAATAGAGTAGCTCGACGAATCGCTCTATTTTAGTATAACTATACCAAGGGGAATTTTCAACTGACAAGTTTATATTGTTGAGATTGCACTTGGGTGTGCGCCATTTCTGATTAAATCGTGTAAATTTACTCGTTTACAGATACAAAAGTTGCGTAATTAACACGCCGAAAAATACGATTAATCACTCGTGGAAAAATATTTTCTAAAATATATTCGTTAGAGAAACTAATAAGGACGATTTTTTGGCATGTTTTATATACCAATACCTCAACGTAGTGAAACACTTTCATCGAATTTCAGTGCTCTGTTTACGTTTTTATGGTTTTTTGAATTGCACAAACTACGTCAGAGGTTCGGAATATACAGACAGACCTATTGTACGGAAAAAACAAACACATTCCATTAAACGATAATACGGCGATATGGGTCAACGGAAAACATCATTGTAGAATACGTTGATCGTTTTGATATGTACTTAACTCTAGAGAGATAATTTGTCAATTTGTATAGAAAACCGGAATCGCCTCTTGAGCGAGTTTACTTTACGCGCGATTTACGTTAATTTAAAATACTAAATTAGAATCGGTAATTACGCACAGTCGGCGTAAATTGGAGACCATTTTACGACCTAATGATCAATTTTTTTTTGCCTTGTTCTAGGTCGAGTTTTTGTGCTAAAAATGAAACAATAAAAAATATAGCTTGGCAAATGGAAAGTAACTCACTTTAAAATTCTGTACTTCTACGAGTCTATCGATGAATAAATCGGTTTTTTCGCCGTAAACTCGAACGAGTATGATGTCATTGGGATCATTAAGACAATAGCATCCGATCAATTTATTAGTTATTCCATCGGTGAAAACCTGCGTACGTGGAACATTTATAAATAAATTGTATACGTTACTGAGTAATTACGAATGCCCGAAGAGTAATTTACCTTGAATCGTACATCTTCAGCCTTCCAATCTAGACGAATATTTTCTATTAATTTTAACGCCGCTTTGGGCAAATGAGTATTGTCAATGTGTATATCGAAATGTTTCACTTCCATCATCCTGCAACAGAGAACAAGAAATAACTTCGTAATTTTCCACAATACTGCGCAGTCCGCTTATCTAAAAACATTTGGGATTATTTAAAGTACCTCAGCATTACGATACGGATTTAAGAAAATAGATAATTTTTTACAATATTTACTTATATTTCGACATAGCTTTGTAGTAGGATTAGTCAATAAGTCTAAAATAAATGATTTACGGTCACGCGAGGGTAGATGGAAATTCAGAACTTACTCCACTGCTAATTTAATGAACACCCACTACGAGCTTTACGTTATCCTTTTTATTGGAACAGGAGCCACGGTCTCGGGTCAATATACGATGGTAATTTTTTTCCATATTGTTCCAAATAAGCGATACGAAGGAAGTGCATTTGATTATGCATTTCATCAAGCGATATTTAATAGTTTTTGCGATAAAAATTATTATATTTTATAAAGCGAATTACAACGAAAATATCTTACTTATGAAAAAAATATTGTTCAGTGTTTCGGCGATAAGCGTGATAACAGCGTCGACTTTTCAAACACTCGTATCCGTTTCGAAGTATCCGTTAGTAAATTCAACTGCATATGAATATTATTAATTAAATTATTATAAACCGGTGCATGAATCTTCACAATTATAACAAACCGATCTATAATCCGTACACAAGTATAACTGATAGTGCATGCTCAGTCGATCATCAAACTAATATAAGATTGGTCGAGGTGAGTTCATATTTATGTGCGAAGTGGGAGTCTACGGTACAGCAATACTAATTTTGTTGTAATATTTTGTAGTTCATTGAATACTTTCTCTACCACTGAGAAGTTTTTTTGAAAATTTCGCCAGTTGCATTAACAAATTGATGAAGTAATTAATGTTGAGAACATTTGTGTAGATTAGACTAGATTAAGATTTAGCAATTTTCTATTTTATACTCTGTTCTGCCTCATTAGTGCGAACCCAACTCCATGAAATTCGCTAAGCATGCATGCATACTGCGTGCGCACATGTGCGCACGCGACATTTTTCCAAAATACAATGTTGCCACATGTTTTTAAAACAAAAACTTGTCATGTTCATGTTTATGTTTTTTACTGATAAAAAATTAAAATCTAGATAAGACGCAAAATAATTTTTTCAGAGTTTTCAATTTTTAATTAATCGACTCGAATTAATCCTTTGTTTCGTCATGTTCCTTTAGAATTTTGCTGTTTTCAAGTAAGTAAGTACTTCATTCAGTATTATCTCATCTTTTAAATTCATAAGCTCATAAGTCGTGGGTAGCTCCCATTATTTCATCATCATCTCAACCTCAATTCTCCTCAATTCTGTCAACTTCCGCTTAGATCGGCGATTGAGTGTACCTTAGATGAGTCATTGAAATACTCAGTCTTGATAACGCTGATTAATTATTTATTTCGTTAATTTTCAGATTAGGATCATGATGTCCGAAGAACTATGCTTCCCAAATTGGTGATCAAAACAACGTAAGAGAATGCAAGAAAATATTTTCCTACATTTTGTAGCTTCTTCGTTGATACGCACATATTATTCATTTCAGGTTTCTACTCGAAGCTTGAGCTAAAACGATGACAGAAAATGGTCCAACAGAGCGGTGGCCAATTGTGTATCATTCGAAGTACAACGTGAGTTTTTTTGGTTTCGAGAAATTGCATTCATTCGATGCTTCGAAATGGGGAAATATAATCGAGGTATGAATCGCATGTATTCTATACGTACAGTATACATTCAACAATGTGACTTTTCCTTAATCAATTCTCATTTTTCAGTATTTAAAGCAAGCGGAATTGATAACGGATGAGTGTATCTATACTCCTGAAGAAATTAAAACGAATGAACTTTTAAAGGTTCACACAAAAGAATATTTGAGTAGTTTAAATGTAAGTTAGTGTTCTTATAATAACAGTTGAAATATTAAATTTTAAAAATTATAATATACATTTTTCAGTGGAGTTTCAAAGTAGCTGCTATAGCAGAAGTACCTATGTTGACTTTTGTGCCAAATGTACTTGTTCAAAAAAAGTATCTAAAATGTATGAGGTGATATAATATTTTTAATAATCCACATAATTATTTAGCGGTTTATCCAATAAAATTTCATACTATTTCTCAGATACCAAGTTGGTGGCAGTGTACTCGCTGGTAAATTAGCTATAGAACACGGCTGGGCTATAAATATTGGCGGTGGATTCCATCACTGTTCAAAAGCCAAAGGAGGAGGATTTTGTCCTTATGCTGATATAACAATTCTTATCCATCGTGTATTCGAAGATTATCCTAAAAGGGTGCAAAAAGCGATGATTATCGATTTGGACGCCCACCAAGTGCGTCTTTCATGAAAATTATTTCTCTTACGAGTATTTGTATACTTTAACTAACCTATCGTTTGTATAGGGAAATGGTCACGAGATGGATTTTAAAGATGACAGTAGAGTTTTTATTTTAGATGCATATAATGTGAATATTTATCCAAATGATAAGAAAGCCGAAGAAGGAATAAATTGTGCTGTTGAGTTGGGCAACTGGGTGGAAGACGATGAATATTTAAATGTGATAGAAAAGTAAACTACGATTTTGTTATTTGTATATGTATCAATGACGGTGTTTAAAAAAAAAAGTATTTTTGACAGGAGGATTGAAAAATCATTGAATAAGTTTCATCCTGATATAATAATTTATAATGCTGGAACCGATATCTTACATGGCGATCCTCTTGGAAAACTGAATGTTTCTTGTAAGGTAAGAAATTTACACTCGTACATTGAAATAATTAATTGATCGCACCGAAATGTATACAATAATTTTATTCAAAGAATAAATGTTTATTTACAGGGAATCATCGAAAGGGATAAAATAGTTTTTATGAAAGCTCGAGAGCGAAGAGTACCTATCGTTATGTTGACCAGTGGTGGGTATTTGAAATGTACTGCTAAAATAATTGCCGATTCAATACTCAACCTAGCAGATTTAGGACTGATCAGTCCATATTAAAATGTTGCCATTACCGATAAGGCTGTTATTTATCTACTACTTGTGTTGAAGTAATTATAATAATCTTCTGTTGGAATATTCGTTAAGGGTTCTTGATTTATAACTCGGTTTCTGTATCTTTGCTCTTTGGCGAGTAAGATGTTTTGAAGTTGTCTTTGATATTCAGCATCTCTATAGAAAAAAATATTCGGAACAGTTTCATTAAATTTACAAAGAATGCAAATAGATTTTTTGGAGGGACAGGATCTCATTACTTGTAAGCTAAATGCTTCATAATTTGTTCTTGTTCCATAGCTTTTAGGCTACAACTAATTAGGGCTTTTTGCATTAAATCTTCGTCCCTTTGTTGCATTTCTTCGTTCTGTTTTCTTTCCCTGATTTGTTCGTCTAATGCGTGTTTATCCACCTTGATAAGGAAAATCACTGTTAGAAATGGTTATAACTTAAGTGCCTACCAATGTGCTATCAAACTAAGGTAATTAGTTTTATTAAGAAACTGAGATTTTTTGATTCGTCAAAACGTACTAGCCTTAGCGAGGAAATATGTATCTATCTACATAGGCAAAAATTCGAATCACTCACCCCAATCAATCGTTGCTTATCGTTGAAAATTCGTTGTTTTCTTTCTCTTTCTAAAATACGCATTCTTTTTAATTTTTCAGCGTTTTCCTCCGATATCATTTTAGCTATTTCCATTTTATGCAAAATTAATTTTTTTGCCTTTACTGTTCTAGAAATATTAAGAAAGCTGATTGTCATGACAACTTTGTAAACATCATCGATTCACTGTAAAGCAGTGCAAGAACCATAGATATGTTTTGTATTCGTTGTTTTTTTGTTGATTAGCCATAATGTAAGTGAAAAACAGTTGAGAAATATCTGTTAAATAATTAACTACAAGGTTGATTCTATACGATTTCCTTTCTTATTTGATAAGCTTCGAGGCTTCTGGGTTTCCCATTCCCACATAAAAAGCGGCCAAAGTGAATGAGAAATGAGTGATGAGTGATGACTAATCCCTTATCGTTGCGTACCTAAGTAAATTTAAGAAAAAGTTTTTTCTGTTTTCAAATAATTACCTATCTAGTACCTACTGCTACCGAATGGGAAATTTAAATGATACGTAAAGACTATAAAACTCGTATCATTACTATCATTTTGTTCCCAATGATCTCATGTACCTAGACCTACCTAGTACCTACCTAGTCTGTTGTTGGTTTCATTTGAATTTTTTATGTGATTTATCCATGAACTTTTCCATAATAAAAGTTACTAACATTTCCTATAATATGCTACGTACATTGTATTTATTTCAATTCTCAACAAAATGTGGAACGAAACGAGTTGTGTTTAATTGACGAACTGACGATAGAAGATAAAAGAATTTGATCGACTTTGAAAACCAATGACCAATCTCGTACCTCGAATTATCTGACTCTGAATTGCTGTTAGGTTTATTGACGTAGTAAATAATTCAATCACAGTGAATAAAGTTTTCACTATAATTGCGTTACATTTTAAAAATTTTAGCACTTTTTCGAAGGTAGGTCAGTATCAACAGTATCGACGATATATTTTGTTTTTATTTTTTCGCTGACGGAATCAAGTTAAGTAAAACAACAATACCTACCAACGTGTAATAGGCGCAACCATTAATCATGGTTTATTATTCTTTGGTTTATTCAAATTAATGTCCCATAAACATCGAGTTAATTTTTTAACCGTAATGTTCGGCATATTTTAGAATATCCGATGAAGTAAAATTTTCCGCCATCTAATTATGCAATGCAGTAAAAAATACCTGTTTACTCTTTCACTTCGACAACGATACTTTTTACTTGTCATCTTTGGCAACATTGTAAACGAGCTCGCGTTTTTTTGTAATCACTACTGTTCGGTTTGCTGTTTGGTTTTGGTTAGCAGATAAAAGAGTGTTGTTTGAGTATCGGAAGTGGTTGTGTTGTGTCGTGTTTTTGTTTTCGAGGTAAAGTAATTAACACCTTTTTAAATTTTTGAACCGAGTTTAATTATCGAGTGTTATTAAAATCGTTTACGTAATTTTTTCGCCTACGTTATAAACGATTCTGAGTGATCTTAGTTTATCAATTCAAAACCAATTGACCATCGAATCCGTTGAATTTTTGAGCACGTTACATAAATTGCATTTGTTTTTATATCAACATTTTTATCAACTCGGTTAAAAAAATCAAGCATCGAAAGCGTAATATCAACACTGCTCGTATCGTTTTTGACAAACTTACAAAGTTACAACTCACGTGACTAACTCGATTGTGCGGTACTACTAAGGTACTACGAAACTCGTACATGTGGTATTATGTTCTTTCATATTATAATACAATTTAGTATGTAAACACATCGTATATCAACAATGTCAACTGTAAAGAAATGCGCCAATCGTAAATTTTGCACATTACCGGAAGACTATCCGTTTAAAAATGTCAAATGTCGTTCGACGACGGTCGGCAAACCAGTCGATTTTCCTAAATTAATCAAGTATATTGACGAGAACATCATCGGTAGAAATGTCACGTTTTTGGGTCCTTTCGGAAGACGTAAAGGTAATAGAAATTCTCTGCTCGATTGTACTTACATATGTTTAATTATGTTAATTATTTTGTAAGGTTAATAACCAAAAATTCGAAGGCAAGGCAGATAGCGCTATATTTAGGAGCAGAGATAGACAGGTGTAGAGGTATTTAGTTGAGAGTGACAGCCTTTAGTACAACAGCATATGGCTAAAAAATCTGTTCGTACTCGTAATATACTCGTATGTAAAATCTTGTAAACAAATCGAGTAGATACCTATACATATAGAGACTGCCGTCTATTTTCACATTTTTCAAAGGTCGAATTCATTTTTTAAAAACTGCGAAGCTGCGGTTACAGTTCGTTAAATTGTGACAGGTGACGGGAGGAGGAGAGGATGAAATCAATTTTATTTTTCAGTCATGTTTGGTAAAAATGTACTTAACGTACTCGTATGTATTGTTCTTGCTGGTTATGACGTTTGAACAATTTTCTTAACACGATGCAGATGAGAAGGCTTGTAATTTAAGAAGGGGATAATTAAAAAAAAAAAAACGAAAAATATTATTGTTTTTGAACATAATTAAAAAAAAAAACAATTATTGTGATTTAAACAAAATTTGAAAACACGAATTTTTTTCTAATAAAATTCAAAATATTTTCATAAGATTGGCATTCAAACAAAATTTCAAAAAACTATGACTCGTTATTCCTAATTGAAAAAAAATTCAAAGTAAGTACACTTAATTGCTATTTCAACAAAACTTGGGGGAAAAAAGTTTTGGAGGGAATGAAAAAATTTTAAGACCTTTAAAATATCATTTATAAAAAATTAAAGCATATCATTTATCGAAAAAAATGTCAAAAATCGTTATCAAATCTCAAAGAATTCAAAAATTTTATTTTCGAACAAAATTTTAAAAAAAATTGAGGAAAAAATTTAATAAAATTCAAAAAATTGGTAGGTACATATTTAAACAAAACTTTGAAAAAAAATTATTTAAAATTTTTAAAAATATTGTTTCGAGGAGAGTTTGAAAAAATTTTCTTAACAAAATTCTATTTAAAAATATCTCAACTCAATCTTATATGTAATTTATATTTGAGAAAAATTAAAAGAAAACTTTAAAAAATAGTTGAAAAAAAGAGCAAAAAATATATCTAATTTTAAGGTAGCATAGAGAATTCAAAAACCAGTTTTAAAACAAAATTTCAAAAAATTAGTTTTTAGCTTAAAATCTAAGAAAATCTCGAATGAACTTAATTTATAACATTGATTGATGTTTAAATAAAACCCAAAGAAAATTAAAAATAACTTTTAAAAAATACAGTTTTGAAAAATCTAAAAAAAAAAAAAATTTAGACTAGAATTTAAAAAATTGATTTTTAAACAAAACTTAAAAAGAATTTGTCATGAACCAAATCCGGAAAAATTGACATAATTCTTCAAATTGTCTGACATGAAAAGTTGGCGTGAGGGAAATTTCAACTTTTTGACATAAAAAAAATTCTTAAATTTCCCTCCTTTTTTTAAAGCACCATTTATTGCTACGAAGGCCAGAGGCGCATAGGAAATTTTTGGCAAAAGAAAATCAAGTTTTTGGCATGAAAAAATTAAAATAAATTGTTTGAAATATAAAAATTTATATTTTTATAGAATATAAATGAAATGAAAGTTAAACTATTTATGCCATAGAAATTTTTAAATTTTTTTTAAGTAAAAAAAAAATTGACAACAGAAATTCTCAACTTTTTGGCATAAAAAATTCTAATTTTTTTGAATAGAAAAATTCTTAATTTTTTGGACACAATATTTCTTCAAATTGTCAACTGACATAAAAAGTTGGCATGAGGGAAATTTTAACTTTTTGACATGAAAAAAATCAAATTTTCGATATATTTTGTGATAAAAATCCATTTTTAGAAAAACTGTAATTTTTTTCCAAAAAATTACTTTTATAGACGATCATTTTCTATGAAATCCTCAAAATTCAAGCTTTAAAGAGAAATTGCCAAAATTTATGTTAAAAAAATTCATTAAGCCTCTATTTCTTTAAAAAATTACAATTTAACTATTTTTTTTTCGTTTTCTTATCCATTTTTTTTTTTTTAACAGGAAAAAACTCTAAGAAACGATCGATTAGCACGGTTTTTCGCGATTATCGGCCCTTGCCACCTCGAAATCACTTAAACTAAATATGTAGGAGGAATCTACATAAAATTTAGAGTTTTTTGAGGTATGTTCAAAAATGGCATTTATTCGCGTTTTATGTTTTTTTTACAATTGAAAATTTCAAATGTCAAAAATGTCGCGAAAAACTGAACGAAAATTTTTGTTTACTTGAGCTAATATAAAAAAATTCCAAAGATATGCTAGGTACTAAAATGGGGATAAATCTGGAAAAATTATTAAATTTTATTTTAAAATATTGCCAATTTTTAATACCTAATTTAATAATATTTTGAAATTGTAAATTTTTCAAAAACGCCAAATTTTCCAAAATTGTTGAATTTTATAAAAATTTCTGATTAACAAAAAATATTGTGTAGTAGTGATAAAGAACTTACTAGAGTGACTGAAAGGTTGTACTAGATATTTAGGAAAAGGATACGAATCTTCTTCCCTGTGAGATATAGAGTTGATGAAGTCTGCGCCCTGGTAGGCTTCGATACCACACATCAATATTACGCAACATTAAATAATATACAAAGTTTAGATGAAACAATGTATTGCACATTAGATATTAAAGGACACGTTAACACATTAAACCGCACTTTAAAAGTTAAATTCGCGTTCACGATAATGGTCTAAATCCACATTAATTAAAGACCACTTTCACATGATAAATTGATAGGTGATAAGGATCGCTCAACCCATCGAAGTACCGAGTATAACTCTTGCCAGCTTCACAAGAGAAAACATACTAATTTTGTCCTAGCGTTGTACATATGTACAACGCCAGGTTTATCGCCTCCGGCACAATGTAGCACCAGAGACGAGGGCCAAACATGCCTATGACATATGCCCCCTATACTTTACCGAAGGTCAAGACCCTGGCAACGCATGAGGGAAAGCATAGTCCTAGGAATAGAGAATGGACGTTATACCCGTAGGTGCACTTTGACTCTGTCCCCCTACTGCCCCCTATAGTTTAGCGAGGACGGTGCTACATTGGAAATTTAGAGAGTACAGGTGCCACAGCGCGTGCCCCTCGACTCCATCTATGTCACACTACTCTCCGATAAGTAATGTGAACACAAATGAGAATCAAAAAGACACACTGACAGCATCTGCGTCAAACAAGAAAATACAAGAGGTGATAGCAGGGCAGAAGTAGTTGTTTTGGTAAGCAAACACCTACGTGAGAGCTTCAACCAAAACAACTGGGTGTCCAGATAAAATTTTGAGGTGGTAGTACACAAGTGTACTAGCACAAAAACGAAAGAAAATCATACAGCTTCGTAATGGACAAAGGTACGAATTCAGCGGCAGAGATAAATTTTGAGGTGATAGTGTACCTACAAACAGTACACTAATCACAAACACGAAAAGATTTTACCACCAACTTCAAATCAAAGTGGGGTAAAGAGCTCGTCAGCAACGATCAAGAGCGATCGTTCGATGGGTGAGTCAAAGTCCTGATGAAAAAGTAGCTAATTGGCAAAATACGAAAATACAAACAACTACGATGATGAATTTACGGCAATAAGTATCTAAAGTTTGAAAATTCCGACTAGAAAATGAGATTCTGAATAACAATCTCGGCAGTGGAATTTTGAGTAGAGCTCGGCACTATCTACTTTTAAAAATTCCATGTAGTAGTAGATATGCCTATACTAACAAATTTTGACACACCTTGAGACGATATGATACATTCTAAAATTGTTTATAAGTTGGTAAAAAGAGGTGTGTTTTTTCGTTACGTTAATTACGAAAAAAAAAATACGAAAATATCTGACCAGTGCGGTTCAATAAAATACAAAAATGCTTATAAACTAAAGTACAAACAATGCATCAAACATGAAAAAGACAAAAGAAACAAAAAATAATAAACAAGAACAATCCTTGCATACTGTTGTAGGTTCAACGATCAAAGATGATATCGTAATGGACGACGGATCGCAGGCAAAATCGATCGGAAACGAAGAAGTACGACGAATTGGCAGCCAACAAATGGACATCTTATCGAGGTACGAGACGTGATACGACAC